>UCOK01006072.1:0-25942 GCA_900474325.1 Synergus umbraculus | reverse complement strand
AAATGTTATATTATAAATACATATTAGCAAGTTACCTTCAAAGAGAATTAAAATAATACATTTTGTAGAGTGGCATCCCATGGATCCGTAATGCGTTACGTTTTTGCGCAAAACCATAAGAGTGAGAGAGATAGTAGTTTTAGTGCATCTCTCTCACTCACATGGTTTTACGTAAAAACGCAACGCATTCCGGATCCATGTGACGCCACCCTTAATTTTTATTAACATTTTTTTAAAGTTGAGGAAGAATTTGGGGGCCCCTTTAAAAGTGATATAAACCAAATATATTTACATAGCAAAACCGTAACGGCAAAACTGTTATCAGAAAATTACCGATGAAATATTCTCGAATCTCGGTATCGGAAAGTTTAAATTTATGCCTAGTTCACAGGAAAAAACTGCACACCTGCCACGTCTGCCACCTTAAAAAACAAGCGCGGGAATTTTAAAACACTCAACTTATTTTAAGAACTGTTTAAAATTTTATTTTTGCACCCTAAGATGGAAAAATAGCATCAATTCGAGTTAAAATAACAGGAAATTTTATTTCTATATAAATAAATTAATATTGATAATAATTTGAAATAATTTTCAATAATATTTTGCAATTAGTAATGATAAGAGTAGAAAAATCTCTCCACTCTCTCTATCCAAGTGGTCGATATCTAGAGTTAAATACTCTAGTGACTGCTAGTGATTATATAATCCCTCTCAGTTTAGAAACGCAAAAACATTGTCGGTATTCGTTGTCAACAGTAAAAAGTATTTTGTTTAGAAAAAAATTATTTGAAAAATGTTAACATTTTCGAGGACGAGGATTAAATCACCAAAATCTTTAGGAGACTTAAGTTTAAGATTTTTTTCAACTAGAAACCAAAATATTGCTCTGAAGGTACGAACTGCTTTTCTTCTTTTCTAATTTGTCTCCAATTGAAAATATAGAACATTACGGACAACCGACAGGCGCACTATACATTCAGTTTTCAAATTTTTCCCGCCTAAAGAATCGAACGTTTTGAAATTTTAATTTTTTCCTTTATTTTTCAGGCTTTAAGGGCGTTGGAGCCAAGTTCGAATCTAAAAATTCGATTTCCTCATTTTACTCAAGAAATATTAAATTTGGAATTTTTTCCCTCGGTAGAATTAATCAATTTTTATCTAGAACTATGCATACAGAGCCAGAAAATATCTAATTTAAATATTTTTTAAGTAAACTGAAAATATTGAATTTTGAAGTCAGATTTTAATTTCCTCGTTTTATGCAAAAAGTATCAAAAATAAATAATTTTTCGCTCTGTACGCAGTCTTATATTTGAAAAAATATTAGCGCTACAGAGCGAAAAAATATTTATCTATAATTTTCGTTGAGTAAAATGGAAAATTGAATTTTGAGCTTAAAACTTGGATCCAACGCTCTTAAATAAAATATTAAAGATTGTTAATTAATTCTTTTGTTATAGAAATCTTACCAAATCCTTGGAGTCTCAGAGGACTGTGAAGATGAAAATTTACGATTGGCCTTCGTCCATTTAGCAAAAAGATTCCATCCAGATAGTGGAACACCAGAAGCTGATTCTACTAGATTTTCTGAAGTGAATTTTATTTTCTACTTTCTGAAAATCAAAGTTTTCTTATCAACTTTAAAATATTTTTCCATTTTTCTAGTAATAATAATAATAATACCTTTTTTCATTCTTTTAGATTGAGAAAGCTTACAGAGATATCCGGCGATTCAGAAATACTGAAGCTGAGAATCCGGAGAAGATTGAAGAGTTCGACATCAAAGTAATGAATTTTTACTGTGAAGAAATTTATTTAATTGTCCTCGTAGCTCAAGAAAACGTTGCTATCTTATCTTTAAAGGTTGCGGGTTCAAATCTCACTATGGTCATTTTTCTTAACGCTGTTGAATCCATCAAAATTCGATTTCTTTGACCTACTTTAATTCATAGGTTTAGACTAAAACTTAAAATTTTCGAATTCCTCGTTTTAAGCAAAAAATAATTAAATTAAAATTTTCTTCGCTCTGTATGCAGAATACTATTTTCACTAAGAAAACGCGTACAGAACGAAAATTCACCTAATTTTTATTTTTATTGAATAAAACGAGGAAACAGAACTCATCACCTTTAATTACTAAACTCAGTCAATTATTTTTTTTTTAGCACACCGCTCCTCAACATCGTCATTATCTAAATGACAATACAGGATTTGGAACACCAGGTGAAAGACAAAGAAGAAGTGCAGTAGAAAGAGCCCAAAAAGCAGCAGAACACGTGATGGAGCACAAAATTCAAAAACTTCAAGTCACAGACGAAAAATCTCTAATTGAAATGGACAATAAAAATCGCGCCCAGGATATAAAAACTCGTTTTGGAATGGATCGCCTCGTGGAAGATTTAATCCAGGAAGCGATGTCCAGAGGAGAATTTAAAGACCTTCCAGGCACTGGAAAACCTTTAAAAGAAGATCTTTCGACACAAAATCCTCATATTGACTTTATCACTTACAAATTGAATGAGGTAGAAAAAATCGTTTTCAATTTATCAAAAATTTGATTTAGTTCTCCAATTTTTAGAAATAAAATTAATAACGGAAATAAATAATTTATAGGTACTGATAAAAAATGGATTTACTCCCGACTGGATTCGTTTGGCAAAGGAGATAAAAGAAGACATAGCAGAACTGGAAAAAAAATTGACAGAAGCTAGAAACTATTTAAGTGAACCTCTCGATACAAAGAGCGAGAAATCTTGGAACAGAACTTTAGAAAATTTTAAAGAGACTGAAAAGAGTATTAATAATAAAATTGACAAGTATAATTTCCTCGTGCCAATTATACAGAAACAGCGATTTAAAATTGATCTTCAGGAAATCGCTGAAGGGATTTTAGCGAAACCTTGCGAACCGAAAATAAAGAAACAAAGTAGGGAAAATTCTGCAAAGTCTAGTGAGAATGATTTCGATCTGTTTGGGACCCTGTTTTCTATTTTTAACAAAAGATCCACGTAGTAAATAATCTAATTAATGTAAATTTAATTATTAAGGGTGTTGGACCCAACGATATTGTGATTATAGAATTAAATAAATAAGAAAATATTATTTATTTTGCGAAATATAAATATACAAAACATAATAGATTATTTACAGTCTTGTCTTTAGATTTTAGAATTTAAAACGTAGGAATGATTTTAAGAATGAGATTTAGTAGGTTTAATACCTCCACTCCAAAGACCCGTCTTTTCTGAGACAAATTCTCTCTGTCGCGAGATGTTTCAAAGCTTTTGGAAACGCGATATGTTCGACGGATTTAACACGTTCTTGAAGAGTTTCTTCTGTGTCGTTCGGCAAAACAGGAACAGTTTCTTGCTCGATAATCGCGCCGGAGTCAATATCCACCTTAAAAGAGATTTTTTTTATAATTAAATTTGAATTAAACAAAGTAATAAAATAATAAAAATTGTTTACCTCGACAAAATGTACAGTACATCCAGAAACTCGAACACCTGCAGCGAGGACGTCTTTGTGGGCATGACCTCCTTTAAAAGATGGCAAAAGCGAAGGATGGACGTTCAGAATCGAGCCTCGCCACTTCTGAACAAATTTGGCTGAGAGAATTCTCATAAATCCGGCGAGACAAACAATTTCGACTCCAAAGCTTCTTAAAGATTCGTCCATAGCTTCATCGAACTCTTCTCGACTCGAATAGTTTGTGTGCTTTATTACCTGGAAGTAAAATTGAAATTAAGGATTTTGGGTCCTAGTTCTAATCTGTAAATTCTATCTCCTCGTTTTACTTAATAAATATTATAATTATACATTTTCTCTCTCTGTACCCATAATCTTATTTAAACCCTGATTAGCGCTACAGAGCGAAAAAATATATAATTCTAATATTTTTTGAGTAAAATGAGGAAAAGGAATACAAAACTCACTTTAGTTTGGATTCCAGCTCTCTCAGCTCGTTTTAAACCTTCGACTCCAGGTTTATTGGAAATAACGAGTACAATTTCAGCCCCGATGTGCTGGGTCGGATCTTGAGTTGCGTCGATCAGTGCCTGAAGGTTCGTTCCACTTCCAGAAATCAGAACGCCAACCTTCTTCAAAGGCTTCGAGAGATTTTCGACGAGGGGAGAGACGTGTCTCCTCATCTCAGATTCGAAGGCTTTCTCAAAATTTCTAACTTCTACCCGCGGTGTATCCCCTAAAAAAAGAACACAAATTTAATTACATGGAGTAATAAATTTAGAAAGTCTAAAAAAAATTGAAGAATGTGAATATTTACCCTTGTGAGGAACTAAACTTCCTATTACAACCGGTTCCTCGCCCTTTAATTTTTCGAGAACTTTCTCCTGGTCTTCTGGAGAGCAAATTATTATCCCGCCAATTCCGCAGTTGAAAGTTCGCAGCATTTCTGGTTTACTGATTCCGCCTATTGATGAATAAAAATAAGTTTTCATTATACTTAATATTTATTTATACTTATTACTTATATTTATTTCTTTTTCTACTTTATATTTATACTCTATAATTATTTCTTTAATACTAACCAGTTATTGCCAGCCAACCAAAAACAGGCGGAATTTTCCACTTAGCCGCGTCCAAATTAACACCAAATCCTTCGGGCAAGACTCTAGGAATATTTTCTGTTAATCCTCCGCCAGTTATGTGAGCGAATCCTTTAACTAAATTCGTCCTGAGGGCAGGAAGAACTCCTTTTGTATAAATTTTTGTCGGTTTCAGCAACTCTTCGCCTGAAATAATAAATTGAATCTTTATTTACTAACTCTTCACCCGATTAATTAATATTTGACTTGAGGTCGCTGGAATCGCTCGAAATTCAATTCTTCATTTTACTCAACGAAAATTACAGATAAATATTTTTTCGCTCTGTATCACTAATCTTTTTTTAAATATAAGACTGCGTACAGACCGAAAAATTACTTATTTTTTATACTTTTTGCATAAAATGAGGAATTCAAAATCTAACTTCGAAATTCAATATTTTCAGTTTACTTAAAAAATATTTAAATTAGATATTTTCTGGCTCTGTACGCATAGTTGTAGTTAAAAATTGATTAATTCCACCAAGGGAAAAAATTCCAAATTTAATATTTGTTTAGTAAAATGAGGAAATCGAATTTTTAGACTCGAACTTATCTCCAGCACCCTTAAATATTTAACGTACCGAATGATTTATTAGAATCTGAAAACGGGGCCGGATCGGAATAATTTTTATTTGCTAGTTTCAGCGTTTTTCTGACTAGACTGAAACCATTGCTGTGAACTCCACTGGAGGGAAGACCAATCACGATATCGTTAGCTTTCATCTCGTTTTTTAGTGGCAATAAATTCTTTTTTTCAACCGCGCCCACCGCGAATCCAGCCAAATCGTATTCCCCCTCGGCGTACATCTCTGGCATTTCCGCTGTTTCTCCTCCGACCTATAAAAAATAGGAATATAAAAAAAAATAAAGAAATTTAATTTTGACCACTTGGGCCCAACACCCTCAATTTTTTTAATTGATTTTTTTTTAATTTACTACTTTTGCTGAATTTTTTATTTTACCAAGGCACATCCAGCTTGTTTGCATCCTTCCACAATTCCGCTAACGACTTCCGCTGCTTTTCCAACGTCCAATTTCCCACAGGCAAAATAATCTAGGAAAAATAAAGGTTCAGCTCCATGAGCCAGGACGTCATTTACACACATTGCGACTAAATCAATCCCAACAGTGTTGTGCTTATCACACTCAATCGCTATCTGCAAATAAAGTTGTGTATTAAATTTATTTTATAATTTACTTATTTTACAATTTATTTAATAATAATAAAATAAAACAATATTTTATACCTTTAATTTTGTTCCGACTCCGTCGGTTCCGGAAACAAGTAACGGGTCTTGATATCCGGCTGCTTTGGTGTCAAACAAACCACCAAATCCACCAATGCTTCCCAAAACTCCAGATCTTTTTGTAGAGGATACCATTTTTTTAATATTCTCTACAAAGGAATCTCCGGCTTCTATATTTACGCCGCTACTTTTATAAGTCAGTCTTCCGTGTTGCAAAATGGACCTAAAAATATAAATAAATAATTAGTAAAATTGAATTAAATATATTTATTACAAAAAAAAAATAAAATAAAATAAAATAAAAAACGAACCTAGCGATTCCTTTATGGGCAATATCAGTTCTAAACTGTTTCCCTTCGAAGGAAATATTTCGCGCAGTTGATGTTGCTTTTGCAGCTGCAGAGGCCAATGAATTCGCCAGAGAAACCGCAATTAAAACTCTGCCACCTATTTAAAAAAAAAATATTTTTAGAAACAAACCAACGCAAGTGTTTAAAAAAATATACAAGAAAGAGTAAAAAAAAGTTAAACAATAATTTACCATTTGTTAATAAATCTCCAGAGGGAGAGACACTCGTTCCACTATGAAAAATAAAGCGATCTTGTCCGGAATTCGAACCTTCAGCTCCAGTAATAATTTGGCCCTTTGATGAAGATTCCGGATAGCCCTTGGAAGCTAAAATAACTCCCACACCAAAAACGTCTCTCCTCCAGGACACAATTTGTGAACTCAAAGTTCCGTCACAGCAAGCCTGGATACAGAAATAATTTAATTTAATACATATTTCAATAATATTTATTACTTTATAATCCTCGAATAACTTTAAGGGTATTCAATTCAAGATCTAACTTCAAAATTCGATTTTTTTATTTTAATCGACAAATATTAAAATTAGATATTTTTTCGCTCGGTATAGTGTTCAATTTTAAAATATAAATAGGTGTACAGAGCGAAAATTTGTTTAATTTAAATACTTTTTGTGCAAGGTATGAAAAAATTGAATTCTGAGAATAACTTTTTAATTCCTCATTTTAAGTAAAAAGTAATAACACTAAAAATTTTTTCGCTCTGTAGACATACTTCTATTTTGAAAAAAATTTCGCCTACAAAGCGAAAAGATATTTAGTTCTAAAATTTTTAGAGTAAAATGAGAAATTGAATTTTCAGATTGGAAATTGTACCCAAAATTTATGGTTTACCCTTAATTTACAGTAATTTATACCTTCATGATAGTAAAAAGGTCGGATTTTAATAAAGGCAGGATGACTTGTGTTTCTGGGTCCCCGAATCGACAGTTGAATTCCAGAACTTTGGGTCCACTCTCAGTCATCATGAGTCCAGCGTACAAAACACCTAATTATTTTTTTTAAGTAGATTAATATATTATTTTAATTATTTTTAATTTACTTCGTCCCTTTTATTTAGGACTAAACTAAACCCGTACCAAATTGAAACTTACCCACAAACGGAATTTTTTCTGTTTTCAATCCATCCACGGCTTTTTGCAAAACAGTCTTTTTTATTTCTTCCTGCTCTTCGTCATTTAAAAGAGGGCAGGGGCAATAAGCCCCCATTCCTCCAGTATTGGGGCCAAGATCGTTATCAAAAATTCTTTTGTGATCCTGTGCGGGAAGCATATTCACAACCGTCTTTCCTAAAAAATTATTTTTATCGTTTTAAGGGTGTTGGAGCCAAGTTCTAATCTAAAAATTCGATTTCTTCATTTTACTCAACAAATATTAAATTTTGAATTTTTTCCCTCTGTAGAATTAATCAATTCTTAACTAGAATTATGCGTACAGAGCGATAAAATATTTAACCCAAATATTTTTTAAGTAAAATGAAAATATTGAATTTTGAAGTTAGATTTTGAATTCTTCATTTTATGCAAAAAATATCTAAATTAAATATTTTTTCGCTCTGTACGCAGTCTTATATTTAAAAAAAGATTAGCGCTACAGAGCGAAAAAATATTTATCTACAATTTTCGTTGAGTAAAATGAAGAATCGAATATTGAGTTTAACACTTGGGTCAAACTCCTTTAAATAATTACCTTAAAATAAATTAAAGTAGGCTTTTTAATTTTTAAATGAAAATTACCATCTGTGAAGGCGAGCATCGAAATTTCCTCTCCCTCGAGAAGTTCTTCGATCACAAGAGTCTCGCCAGCAGATCCGAATTTTTTTTCAGTCAAAATCTCGTCGATTGTTTGACAAGCCTCTTCGATATCTTTTGCCACTACGACGCCTTTTCCAGCTGCCAATCCCGCAGCTTTTACAACCAAAGCTTTGAAAGAAGCCCTGAAAATATTTATTTTAAACCCTTAAAATATTGTAAAAATTATTATTTTTACAATAAAAATAAAAATATTTTTAAATCGCCTACGTTTTAACAAATTTTTTTGCTTCCTCGCTATTAGTGAAGCTCTTCCATTTGGCAGTTGGAATGTTGTGTCTGTCCATGAAAGCCTTGGCCCAATTTTTATCAGTTTCAAGCTGAGCCCCAAGCTTTTCTGGCCCAAAACAGGGAACTCCATTTTTTTTTAGTTCGTCGGCTAATCCGTTGGCTAAATAAGCTTCTGGTCCAACTACGACTAGACTAATATCATTCTTTTTGCTCCATTCTGCCACAGCCTGTAAATTTTATTAATTAATATAGATTAGATTATTTTTTAATTTAGAAAAATTATTTTTTTTGTAAATTTATATTATATTTACCTTATTGTCGTTTATATCAAGTTTTAAGAGAGAGACTTTTGGCTCAGATCCTATTCCTGAATTTCCAGGGGCTACGTAAACAGTTCCCACCTTCGCAAAATAAAAAATAAAATTATTATATAACACTAAATTTATTTTTTGCGAAATAAAATAAATACCTCGTTGGATTGAGCGAGTTTCCAAGAAATCGCATGTTCTCTTCCCCCACTTCCAATAATTAGAACTGACTTTTTTGACATTCCTAGAACAAAAAGAATTTTTTAATTTCGAACATTTTTTGAAACTGTAACGGTTTTATAAATTTATTAATTTTTTTACAAAATACGTTAGAGTATCACAGTTTCCAAATTTCGAACGTTTTTTGAAATTGGAACCTTTTTAAATTTCCAACGATTTTAAATTAAAAATTGAAATTCTTTCATAAATTAAAAAAAAATAATTCAATTGACATACGAGTTGATAAAAAAAAAATACAAAACTTGCTCTGAGAAGTAGAACGTATTTTATTGAAATCAATCTCTATTGACCTTGAGACTCTAGAAACTTGTCTGGAGAAAAAAGCAGACTAAGTAATTTTTTTCTTCAAGTAAAATATTTGATAAAAATGATTGAAAATTTGCACTTACTCGTTAATTAACAATGCCAAATATTTCGAAATACTCAGTAATAGAAAAAAATATTTAAAAAACTGGGTACAGTGTGTAAATAAAGAATTTTAATATTCAATAGGCGTTGAAGAGAACACGAGAAAAGATTCTGCACTTCTGCTTAGCTTAACGTCTTACTACGAAATGCCCACGTGGAAATCGCCAAGTTCTTTTTCGTCGTAAAATCGACCACTCAGAGTACAGAAAATAAATCACGTGATTAATTTCTTAGCCAATCGCTAATCATAAATCTTTGCGGGGGATCCTAACGTCATTGATAAACTTTTGTAATTTTTCTTATCAATTGATGAAATGTTTACAATTTTATTTTTAATTTAAAATTAACTTCAAGTTACATTTATTTAATATTTAAAATTATGAAATTAAATAATTGTTGAACTAATCAGGTTTACAATTATTTAAAATAAAATTGTTAAGGGTGTTGGACCCAAGTGTTAAACTGAAAATTCAATTCTTTATTTTACTCAACGAAAATTGTAGATAAATATTTTTTCGCTCTGTACGCATAATTCTAGTTAAAAATTGATTAATTCCACCGAGGGAAAAAATTCCAAATTCAATATTTGTTGAGTAAAATGAAGAAATCGAATTTTTAGATTAGAACTTGGCTCCAACTTTTTAAATAAAATAATTTTTGTTCATAATTTTATTAATTATTATTTTTCAAAGACAAATTTCTTTACTGAAAATGCAATATTGTTGAATCGAAGTCAAAGTTGGTATTTGATAAGTCAAAGGTTATCCCAAGTTATATTGACTCATATCGTTATCAGTAGGGCAAAAATAGTAATGGAAACAATAATAAGTTCTTATTGGTATTGTTTTTAAAGAATAAAAAATATTTTCCATGGTAAAAACAAAATACAAAATAGAAAATAAAAAAATACAACATTTTTCACTTATAAGATTAAGCTAATAATTAATTTATTATTATAGTTTGAATTAGAATTTAAAAAATATCGATTTTAAGATTTTCAATTATTTTCAAAGCAATTTTTGACTTTAGTGAAAGTGACTCTCTTTAGAAATGACGTTTCGAATATCGGCGAAAAAATAAAATATCGCAAAATTTGAACAATTCTTTATATTCTAGGCAAAGGAATAAAATAGTGAGTCCAATTAAAATATTATAAATTCAAAAAATCTCGTTTAAATCCTCTAAACGAGTAAAATTCTGTTCCCCTTTTTTCATCAAATGTTGGTTATTTTTATCCTTTAATTTTAATTTTTTAATTAACTTCTTACAATTATTTTTTACATTTAACTTCAGAAAATAAATATCAGTTTAAGAAAATAATAAATAAATAAAATTTTCAGTCCTTAGCCTTTTTTTTAAAAAAAAAAAAGAGATGCTAAGATTGATTCCAAAAAGGATATCATGGTCCTTAAAAGGAAAACAGTGGATTCACCAAAGTTCTCTTCAAAGAGCGAAAACAGCATTGGAGTTACAGACAGAAGAAAAAATAAAATGTCGAGAGCAAGGAAAAGTCAAAGTAAAAAATTTTGTAACTATTTTAAGTGATTTGAAAATAATTTTACTCCAGTACAGATTTTTCCTTCTGTTAGGCTGCAATTCTAGAACCTAGGATCAAAACTGTTAGAGTTTATAGGTGGAGTCCAGAGGATCCTAAAAAAAAACCTCGAATGCAGCAATATAGAGTCGATTTAAGAAAATGTGGAACAATGGTTCTTGACGTTTTACAATTGATAAAAAAAGAATATGATCCTACATTATCTTTCCGAAGATCCTGTAGGGAAGGAGTTTGCGGAACCTGCTCTATGAATATAAATGGTGTTAATACCCTCGCCTGTATCACGTAAAAATTTTTCATTTATATTTTAATCTTAAATATGTTGTATCCAAATTCCTACCTCAAAATTAAATCCCCTCTTCTATTCTTCATTTTACTCAACGAAAATTAAAGATTAATATTTTTTCGCCCTGTAGCACTAATCTTTTTTCAAATATAAAACTGCGTACAGAGCGAAAAAATATTTAGTTTCTATAGTTTTTGCATAAAACGAAGAATTCAAAATCTGACTTCAAAATTCGAGTTTCCATTTTGAAACTTAGCTCCAACACCCTTAAATATCTTTTTCACTCTATAAACGTTTACTTAAAATTTTTTTTTCAATTAAAATGTTTTAGAGACCAGAAATAAAATTGTGATAATTTTATTTGAATAACAGGAAAATAAGTCAAGACCTCAGCAAGCCACTGATAATTTATCCTCTGCCCCACACCTACGTAATTAGGGACTTAATATCAGATATGGGAAGATTTTTAGAACAATATAAAGAAATTGAACCATATTTGAAGCGACCCGGAGAAGAGAAATTCGTGGGACAGAGACAGATTTTACAAACAGAAAATGAAAGGGCGAAACTTAATGGACTTTACGAATGTATTTTATGTGGATGTTGTTCATTTTCCTGTCCCGCCTATTGGTGGCACGAGGATAAATATTTAGGTCCTGCAGTTTTGTTGCAGGTAATTAAAAAACAAAAATTAAAATTTTTCGTAGATAAAAAAAAAAAAATAAATTTTTTTTGTTAAATTTAAAGTTGAAGTTATTACTAATTTTTATTTTTTTAGGCTTACAGGTGGCTCACTGATTCTAGAGATATGGCCCACAAAGAACGACTGAACAAATTAAGGGATTTTTATAAAGTTTTCCGTTGTAAGACAATTTTTAATTGTACGAAAACGTGTCCAAAAGTAAGTAAAAAATATCATAGACCCTCCCGCCCCCCTTCAGAAAAGTCCTCTAAGGTTTATGTTTCCAGGGTTTGAATCCAGGAATAGCAATAGCAGAGATAAAAATGCTTCTCGCCGGTTTAAAAAAGAAACCGAAACCTGAAATCGAAACTAGCCTTCCAGATCCATGTAAGCCTCCATCGCACTGAAGAAAAAAAAAATAATAAAAAAACATCAAACAATTTACTAGAGAAATTCTCATTTACTTATGAAACATATCAAATTATTTACAAAAGCTCCTTTCTTTGTAAACAGTCATTTTCCGCAAGATAAATTAAATCAATATTTTGAAAAACATTCAGATCTCTGTATACATTAAAAATCAACTTTCCCACGAACGATTGAAATAGAATCACATTATATCTTTTCAAGAAAAACTTGAGCATACACAATAATTTTAAGGTCATAAGACGTTCACTTACACTTAATCCGGAGTCCGACAATATCAAACCTTTAACAATCACATCCGGCTTAAATTACTTTGATGTCATTTATGTTACATTTACATAGTTAAACTATTTTTCAGTCCTATCTTTTCATTTAGTTACGTAATCTTCTCAGTTGAAACGGGGTCTCTTAATTTTTAAATGCACAGGAGCCCTTGACGGAAGCCTCATAGAATTTATTTGTGTTTGCAAGTAAGGCGACCAGTTTTGATTGTCGCCAACAGATTTAAATAGTTCATAAACCGTACTACGCATATTGTTGTCCAGCAGCCATTTTTGTCTAATAACTTGATCTATTGTGATCCTCTTGTTTGGATCCAAGGTCATCATTGCTCTTATCTGAAATTAAAAAATGTATAAGAGTTAATCCAATAGCGTTAATACTGAAGATTCGAAAGATTTTTAATTGCACGTTTTCCTTACCAGCTCTATTGCCCTTTGGTCAACTTTAGAAAACCTAGACGACGTGAAATTGTAGGCACCAGTAGTAATTTGTTCATAAAGGCTGACCTGCGCATTAGTATTGCTAAAAGGAGTCAGCGAACTTAAACATGTGTAAAGAATGACTCCGAGACTCCACACGTCCACTTTATTAGTGTACGCCCCCCGTCCATGTGTCAACAAAATCTCAGGAGCTACGTACATCATAGTCCCGCAAAAGGTCTTCATCATCGTCTCCGCGTCAACGAATTTCGATAATCCGAAGTCCGAAACTTTCACTAGCGTCACTTCTTTGTCGCAGGCCAGCAAAATGTTTTCCGGCTAAAAAAAGAACGAATTTTAGCTTTAAGTAAACGTCTTATTTAATTAAACTCTTTTAAAATTGTTTATCCTCGATAAAAAATTTTAAGAATAGAAATACCTTCAAATCCCTGTGAGTGATCCCTTCTGAGTGGAGATACTGTACAGCAAGAGCGACCTGATAAAAGATCAGTTTTGCATGCCTGTCGCTCAATCCAACCTCTGTTTGTCGAATCCTGTCGAAAAGTTCGCCGCCTTCCATCAATTCGAGGACAATGTAAACTGAGTGAGGCGTGTTAAAAATCTCATCGGTCCGAATCACGCACGGCTGAAAATACGAGAAGAATTTTAATTTTGAAATATATACATTTTTTTCGGCTACCCTAATCATCAGGAAACTTACGTGTCGTAATTTTTTTAAGATTTCCACCTCGTTTAATATCTTCTTCGGATCGACGCCTGTCGGGTTGTTCATCGCAAGGCCTTTCTTAGAAATGATCTTCATGGCAAAACGCTTGCAACCGACTTTGGTGAATACGAGTTTAACTTCTCCGCAAGCACCAGAACCGAGTTTGCGAGAGACTGCGTATTTCTGTTTTATTTCAGGCGGCAGATCATGTCCTTCGTATCCTTGCACGTTCATGAAAATGTAGACTGGGGAAGAAACAAACGGATTAGTACAATTAGGCATTGATTTACTCATTTTATACTTAAAGGATGGAAATCCAAAAATACATAAGGCTCTATCTTTTGTAATTTTAGTCGGAAATGTTTGAAATTTTAACACATAATGTTTTCCACCATAATCTATTAATAATATTTTACAGAAAAAAAAATATTGAAAAATGTCAGAATACGAAAGTTTTTTCGTCCGCCCATAAAATATGGATAATGGCTCTTAGGTATTTTTGGATTTTCACCCTTCACTTCTCAAATTCATTTTAACTTTTTTCTCACCGGCGAATTTGGCCTGAGCGAGAGAGATGACATCGTTATTCTCAAGAACGACTCTTTTGTCTTTTCCGACTTTGTTTTTGTTGACGAAAGTCCCATTTTGACTAAGATCCTCGATGTAGATAACAGTGTCCTCATGATCGTTGGATCCGCGAATCTTTTCGCGAGTGATTCTGAAATGCTTCTTGGAAATGCAGTCGACGATCCTTTTCTCTAAATCGAAGGTTGTCACATTAATCTCGCACGTGGGTGCTCTGCCGAGCGTGTACTCGTCTCTTGACAATTCTGGAAAATTAAATATATAAATTAGTTTTAAGTTATATTTGAGAAACTGCAATAATCTCAGTTAAACAATTTTTTTAATAAAAATTGGAATTTTCTGTGTGGCTGGAGTTAAAATCGTTTTAAATAGAGTGTAAAAAATATACTTTATCTTATTATTGATAATAATAAAATATATATTATGTTTTTTGAAAGATTTCAAGGAATTACAAAAGTTTCGAGGGATTTCAAATAATTTCACAAAATTTGAGGGGTTTTAGAGAATTTTAAAGATCAAAGGACATTTTAAAAAATTCAAAGGAATTTTTAAAAGATTTTTAAAAAATCAAAGGATTTCAGAAGATTTTAAATCTATAAAAAAATTTAAGTGATTTTAAAGAAGTTTAAATTATTTTAAAATATAAATTTATCTCGAAACGTGAAAGTAAAATATCGTCAAATTTCCTTTTTTCACGTTATAATTAAAAATTGTTGTCGTGTTTATTTACTTCAAATATTTATTAGTTAAAAAGAATAAAATTAATTTATCTAAGTTACCTAATGAAAAAGAAATAAACCCACTTCTTTCCGCAGCAAAATATTATTTTCTCGTTTCTGTTTATCAACAAAGAGGCGAATGAACGTGACAAACAAGTTTTTCAAGAATGCTAATCTTCCTTCCGAAGGTTAAATTTTAATTTAAAATTCGAAAATATTGACAATTTTGTAAATTCACATAGAATAAATACTAAATAAAAAAAACCTTTGCTTTAAATTATCAAAACAAAATTGTAAATAGAACACTCCAAATTAAAAAAAAATTAAGGGCATTTAACAGTTTTTTTTTCGTCACAAGTTACCGACCGAGTCATTTTTCACTGAATAACTTCGCAATCTTCGAAAAGAAAATTCGAATCGCGTTGGCCTTGAAAAGACCTTTTCAAAGACAAATAAACGTCAGAAAATGTTAAAAAGCTGAATAATAATAAAATAATAAAATAATTTTTAATATTTAAGTTTTAAATTAAAAATCCTTAAAAATTTAACACAAATTCTTACCGATTGTCAGGAATTTCGGTTTATTAGGACAAAGTCTTCCCCAGGGTTGTGGATGCATAGGAGAATCGACAAAATCTTGAGAACACAAGTCAACGGCATTTTGCGTGCTTTGGGTATTTTGTGTAGTTTGTGTATGTTGAGTTGTTGGAATTTCAATCATTTCCTCGTCGCTAATCATGATTACCGAATTAAATAAACCGGACAAGAAACGAAACAAAAAAAAAAACAGTAAACAACAAATAAAAATCGGACGAAAAAAAATTCCACGTGCCTCGAAAGCCGGGAAATTGTCTTAACCCATAATTACAACCTAAACCTAAACTACCTAAATACTTTTCACAAGGACCGTTAATATTGATGCGTAATTGCGTAATTTAATCTAAGAAATTGAACACACACTTTAAAAGCAGCAAAACGCCGACAAAACGCGCGAGAACAACACGTGTGGCCATAGAGTATGAAAATTGATAAGATGGGAAACCTCAATGGGAAACGTAATTTTTAGTGGGGGTTGAAAGCTTCAAATTTGAATTTTCCCGCCCGAAAATTATCGGTGAAATAAAATTGGAAAAGGTAACAATGAAAATTATGGTATATTACCGATGGGGCGAGTATTTATCGAGAAGATTCTTTTATAACATTTGTTTGTTGTTATTCTTCATTTAAATAACATTTATATTATATTTTTGTTTCTAGGTTTAAACACAATACGTTCAAAAAATTCATAATGCAGTGCTGCCAATTGCTAGTCTTCTAGGAAACTAGAAATCTATCTTGAATCTGATGTCAAAATTACCATCGAGTTATCCTTCTATACAAATATAGTATTATTATTATTGCGTAAGCCGATAATCGTCTGCTAGTCAGCAGTTCAATTCGTCACTCCGTTGAAATATTCTGTCACAATTTCAAGTCACGTTTATTACCACCAGAAGTTTTTTATTCAATTTAAATCCAACTAGAGATTGTCACTAGAATGAGCCACTTTCTTCTAAAATTGCATTTAATTACCCACCCGAATTAATGATTTTTAAAGATTTCTTCTACTCTCAAGTGTGTGAAAAATAATAGAATCATTCGTTGAGCTAGAAATTGATTTTTTCTGCTCTGTGATTTAATCTGTTGGCAAATAATAAATGTTAAAATAAGATATTGCGTACATGATTTTGTGAATCGATTTTGAAGATAATAACTATCTTTGGTACGTGCTGCGATTCACGAAAAATATGGTGTGAAGTCCATTTTCTATTTTTATAAAAGTGGGCAATTAATCAATTCTTTTGATTATGAGGCCAAATAAATAATTATAAATACAGGAGTGGTGAAAGTTTTCGATTCATGTGTGATTTTTAAAAATGGCTTTCACTTTTTACCAGAAGACTCTTGTCTTCTTTATTATTTTCACTGGCGCTTTTCACACTCTCTCAGTCAAGTAAGTAATTAAAACATTATAATAATTATAATAATTCTCACTTAATTTCGAAAACCATATTTTTAATTTTATAAAGTTATTTTTCAATAATTCACGTTTTTTTTTGTTTTTTTTTTTTTTAATATTTTACGATATCTTTGTTTGTGTTGATTTTAATTATTAAGGGTGTTCGATGACTATTTAAAATTCAAAATTTTTATTTTAACCGTTGGGACGACTGAAAATAACCGAAAAATAAAAAATTATTCCCGACATTATAAAATTGCTCACCTAAAAAAGTTCCAACAATTTAAAATTCCCAACATTGGAAAATTACCAAGATTAAAATTTTCCTACAATGGAAAATTCCCAACCGAATATTGATGACTATATAAAATTCCCGAATAAATAAATACTGAAAAATAAAATTCCCGGTATTATAAAATTGACAATACAAAATTCTCAAAAATTAAAAATTAAAAAGGAAAATAATTTTATAAAAAAGACTACAAATTTTTTACAGATATGCCGATCGAATAGACGCAATTGGACAAGATGGAGAAGTTAGGAAATTTAATCATCCCTTCGTGCAAGCGACTTTTATGTTTCTGGGAGAGACATTATGCTTGATAGTATACAAAATTTTATGCTGGTACCTTACCAGAAAAGGGGTGAGAACAAAAAAACCCTTAAGGGTGTTGGATCCAAGTTTTAATCCCAAAAGTCGATTTCTTTATTTTACTTGATCAATATTATAATTACACATTTTTTCTCTTTATAACACTTCTCTTTTCTGAACTAGAAGTTTATAGAGCGAAAAATTATATAATTTTAACATTTGCTGAGTGAAATGAGAAAATCGAATTTTGAAGATAGAACTGGGATCCAATGCCTTCAAGAAAATTATTTAATAATAATTATAAATTCGAAGATTTTGTGAAGAAATTATTTTTAAAGATTGGTTCTAACTTTGAGCTGCTCTATAGCTTTTTACTTAGGCAGCACTTTATAATCAAGCAAGTCTTTTAATCTCTATGACGATATCTGGAAGTTTTTTGCAAGTCCCCCTCAGTTTTCGTAGAATTTACTGCAGTTTCTGATACGACAGCTGAAATTACACACTTAATATCAATCAACGTCTTTCTATTTATAACGGACTCTCTTTATGAAGGGTCATGATTTAATCATCTATGCGATAAATTTCAAGAGATATCTCAGTATAGTTTTTTTCTTAAAAAAAGGAAAAAGAAGCTTTTAAATTTTAATTTGCACAATTTCATCGATTGGAAATTAAGATCGTTCAATTTTTTATTGGAGGATTTATTATTTTCTCGAATTAATTCAATTGAGTTAAGAAATTAATCATTTCAATTTCAGGATGGATCGATCGAAACGAATCCCTTGACGAAAGGAAACCGTGACGTGAGTCCTTTAATTCTTATAGCTCCTGCACTCTGTGACGTCATAGCGACGTCACTGAGATATATTGGCCTGACAATGACCTACGCAAGCAGTTTTCAAATGCTGAGAGGAGCGGTGATAGTTTTCACTGGAATTTTATCGATGGGGTTCCTAGATAGGAAACTGGGTTCCAGGGAATGGAGTGGAATCGGTCTTGTAATTATCGGTTTGATAATTGTCGGCATTACCGACGTTTTAACCGAGGGTCGAAGTATCGGTACGAACTCTACTATCACTGGAGATTTGCTCATTCTTTGCGCACAGGTGATAAATTTATTAACTTTATTTGAGGCGTTGATTATCTATAATATTCTAAATAATCTAAAATAAAAAAAAAAATTAGGTCCTGACTGCAGTCCAAATGGTTGTTGAAGAAAAATACGTTGGTGGAAAAAATATTCCAGCCCTTGAAGCTGTTGGTTGGGAAGGTAAAATTCTCCAAAGATTCAAATTCGAATATCTCCAAATCCAAAGACTTTCAACTTCGAAAATTTCAAAATTAATCGCTATCATTTTCAACAGGACTTTTTGGATTGATTGCCCTACTTCTGGCTATGATTCCTCTCAATTACATAAAAGCCGGTCCGCCCTTTGCCGAAAATTCCCAAGGAACTTTGGAAGCGACAATTGATGCTTTTATTCAAATCGGAAACAGTTTCCAGCTACTAATTGCCATAATTGGTAAGAACGGATTCCAAAAACAAAATATAATCCCAATTTTGTTTTAATTTAGAAATTCAAATAAAAAATTAAAATGTAAAAATCAGGAAAAAAAATTTGGTAACATTTTTCATTTTCTAGGTATAACGCTGACGATAGCGTTTTTCAACTTTTCCGGATTAAGTATCACGAAAGAAATGAGTGCAACGACGAGAATGATTCTAAGCAGTATTTGTACGATTGTTATCTGGGGATTTTCACTCGCCTTCCAGTGGCAAGTTTTTCACTATTTACAGGTAAATATAAATAGTTTTAGAAGGTTTTTTAGAAGCTCGAAATTAGAATTCGTTCTACGTATTTCTTGAATACTTGGTTCTAATTTTTGAATTTATATTCCCTTAGCTGATCGGTTTCACAATTCTCGTCCTTGGAATGTGTTTCTACACTAATCTCTTCATTCCGAGTCTGATGAAGAGGATAAGACGCAAGTTAAATGGACGACAGACTCCACTTGATGAGGAGAGAATCATAGACGCAGCGTCTGAAGATCTAGAAGATGAGGACAAATCTTTAAATTGATGATAAGTTATTCTAGCTTCAAGATTTACAGAAGATCCAATTCGCACAAAATTCTGTTGAGCGTTATATATTTACGTATATGTGTTATTTCATAAACTTCCCTGGTGGAATATTTATATGAAGCGATCTCATTATTTTGGGCATTACAGGTTGATGCTTGAAATACTATTTATCTACATATATTTTTTTATGTGTAAATGAAACGAATCTTGTAATATTCAGTAGTTTAGTTAGCAGATATTTTTTGTTATTGTTTAGACGACTTTTTTTTTAAAAAAAGCAAGAATTTATTAAAGATTTTTTGTGAAAATGATGTGTGTTTGATTATTATTTGTGTTTATTTATGATTATTGTAAGTTTAGAAATGGAGGATATTAAATTTAGAGTCTTTGATATTATACCCTTTAAAATCCTAAGAAAAAATTTAACTAAAATAGATTAAATCTCTGAAATCCTTAAGAATTTCAAGGAATCTTTTGAAACCCCTTAAAAATCGTTTTAAAAATACTAAAAATTCTAAGAAATGTTTTGAAATTCCTTAAAAACAATTCTGTAAATTTCTGTAATTAAAGTTAAGGCCATGTCAGACTTACCCGAGGGTAGGGATCGGGTAAACATGGCCTTAAAACATTAATTTACGTTTATAACATTGGGTAAAAAATGTCGGTAAGGTAAGGATCGGATAAGTAATACATGCCCTTAATTCTAAATTCCAATAAATCCTAATCTCAAAGTAGAAAAAATCTACACAAAACCACATCAAAATTACATAAATAAAATTATAAAAATCGACTTACCTATAAAAGAATAATTACAGTTTACCGGATTCAAGTAACCCCAGATATTTTCATGATTTTCCAAGGCAGATTCGAGTCTAGAATCCCAAGAATCGCTCAATTTTGATTGCGAAGGAACCGGCAATGTAAGAGGCAAATCAACGTCGTCACTCTCCATTTTTGATGTTATCACTTTCAATTCGATTAAACACCACTAATTTAAAGTCAAAACTAAAAAAGAATTGCTTTTTCCAAACTTTTCCTCGTTTTTCTTGAAAAGGACGCAGCGTTCTCAACTCACCTTTTGGTCAAAAAGGTTAACCCATTCTCTTTATTCAAATTACCGTTTGTCTGGATAATTTTAATAAAAAATCGTAATTCTCTACTATTAAGGTACATAAAAAAGACTTTACATAACCGCACAATCGAAATAAAATGAAACTTCCGACGCTTTAAAATAAAACGCACGTAAGGGAACAAAAATACCGAAAACAAACGCACATCGCGATTGACCGTTTTTCAAGTTTCGACAGGAAAACGCGCTGCGCGCAGGATTGCCAACTGTTAAAAAAAATAAAAAGCAATGTTGCCAATATCGCGAAATTGATATTTAAATTATTGGCGGGAAACTCTTTGAAAACAGATTATAATAATAATTAATGCCATTATCCCAAATTAAGTGCACTTAATATTAATATATTATTGATATTATTCAATATTATTGATATTGAAGGTGTTAGATATCTTTTTAAATTTCCAGAAGGAAACCTTAATTTTGAATGGTGTCTGACAATCCCTACCTTATCGACATTTTTTTAGTCTGTAACCAATTACTTACCATATGAGCAAATTTAGATAACGGCGGTTTTTTCTCACAATTTTTAGTTTATGAATAAAATAATAGTGCACAAATGTAAAAAATGTAAACACGAACGTCTGTGCGCTGTTATTTTTTCCAAAAGTAAAAATTGTGAGCAAAAAACGAGATTATTTAAATTTGCTCATATGGTAATTATCACATGCCCTTAATTTGCTCTTATGGTAAAGTATTACATGCCCTTAATTTTAATTATAGAAATTTTGAATTTGATCTCATTTCTACGTTTATTGAGATATTGATTAAAAAATAAAAAAAATAAAATAAATAAATAAAATGAATTTAAAAAATAAAAAAAATCTCTCCGGCGGGGAATCGAACCCCGGTCTCCCGCGTGACAGGCGGGGATACTTACCACTATACTACCGAAGACTATAGTGTCGTGGATCCTCATCCGTTAGTCACTCAGACGTTAATTCAACTGAGGAAAATTTTAACACAAAAAACTTTAAAAAATATATTTTTTCCCCTTTAAAAGAGGGTTTATGGTTTATGCATAAATTTATAAAACTAAAAACACATTTTAAACTTTGTAAAATAATAATATTTCAATAATATAATAAGGATCATATTCTCATCGGCATTTTTTTCGATTTTTAAAATGTTATAAGTCAAATTTTATACAAATCTAATACATTCTCTCTGATGAGAATGTAAAAATACAAGAAATTAGAGACTTGTGTACACTTTACTTTCCGAAATTTCAATTGTCGTCCTTTCTTTTATCAGATTCTCTAATTCCTGAATATAATCAAGATGCTTCGGTAAGCATTCTGAGCACGATTTCACCCAATTCTTAAACTTCTCGATACTGTTTAAAGCCTCTGGCGACGTCACTTCCGACAGCTGAGGATTTTCAAAAATTTCTGCGTCTTCTATTTCATCCATAATTTCAGAGTCGCAAGATACAAATTCAGGTTTAATATTTACATCACTCTCTGGCAAAGATTCCTGATCGTCTTCATTTTCCTTGTGATCATCTTCGAACCACTTCAGGAGGAATTTTTTTGATTTTTCTTCGGAATAACCGAGCTTCGACAACAGTTCACAAACTTGATCGAAAATTTCATCCGGAAAACTTAGAAAATCAGTCGGAGATTCCCGTTCATTGATAACTGGATTAGTGGTGGATAGAGGATCTTGAATGTTGACAAAAGGTTCAACTTTCTTGAGAAGGAAAGTTTTCCCTAAAAGCGGTTTCCATGCTCTTTGAATAGTGGATGATTTAACACCGTCCCACGCAAAGCTGAGCATGCCAAAACATTCCCGAAAATTAAATTCTTTCAAGAATTTAGTAACACCGTCTGATGTCTCACTGAGTAATAAACGCCTTAAGTAATTTGTCTTGTATAGTTCTATTGTCGATGCGATTAAACCTTGATCCAAGGGCTGCAAAGACGTTTCGGTGGGAGGGAAAAAGATGACTTCAAAGTTTTCGTTTATCGCATTTAATGCATCCAAAGTCGAGTGGGATAAAGTATTCTTCAGGAGTAAAACAACCTTTCCTGTTATTCCCGTCGTTCTTTGATGTTCTAAAACTTGCGGGATAAAAGTCTCCTTGAACCTGAAAAAAGTTGTCGTTTTTTATTTTATTTTAATTTTGGATTACTTTTAAGGGTGTTGCAGCCAAGTTTTAATCTAAAAATTCGATTTCTTCAATTTACTCAACTAAAACGAGGAAATATTTATATTTATCTATGATTTTCGTTGAGTAAAATGGAGAATGGAATTTTGAGCTTAAAACTTGGGTCCAACGCCCTTGAGAGTGTGAAATATAAATTACCATAGCAAGAATATATTTCTATCCATCCATGCACAGTCTTGGTGTGCGTAGATAACACCAAGACTTTCAAGATTTAATAAACGCTCCTCTTTTGATTCCTTGGGTATTAAAGCATTCAGACATCGTGGAATTTTAAGTCTTCCAATTGTCAACAGTGGAATTTGATGACTTCCAGTGGAATTGGCACAGAACAAAATTGTTATACGATCTTGCAATTCTTTTCTTCTTAAATAATCTTCTACTTCTAAACGTTGAGCAAGAGTCGACGCTGTCAATAGTCGCCAATAAATTCCAGTTTCATCTGCATTGTAGATGTTATCCAAATTCAAATTTTCTGATTCGATTTTTGCCTTTAAAATATCCGAAAATCCTGGAGTACTTAAAGGATCATCGGACGAATTGATTGTTTCATTAGATTCGGTCTCTTTGCTTATTTGAAGACCGTGACGTTTCTTGAACCTATGGAGCCAGCCATTGCTTGCCTACAAAAATAACACATTTTGGAAATAAATATTTACATATACATATTTTCTATAAATTATCTGTAAAATATAAAAATTTATGAATAATACTATTCTCCATTTTACTCAACGACAATTATAGATAAATATTTTCTCGCTCTGTACGCATAATTCTAGTTAAAAATTGATTAATTCTACAGAGAAAAAAAATTCCTAATTTTTATTAGTTGAGTAAAATGAAGAAATCGAATTTTTAGATTAGAAGTTTAAAGTGAAAGTAATTCAATTCTTTTTAACACCCTTAAGAAAATAAAATGAAAATAACGTTTTATGCAAAAAGAATCGAAATTAAATATTTTTTCGCTCTGTACGCAGTCTTATATTAGAAAAAAGATTAGCCCTACAGAACGAAACAATATTTATCTATAATTTTCGTTGAGTAAAATGGAGAATGGAATTTTGAGCTTAAAACTTGGATCTAACGCCCTTAAACGGTCTTTACACATAAAATAAGTGCAATAAAAAGATTATAACAAATAAAAATAACTTAAAGGTGTTGGAACCAAATTCTAAATTCAAAGTTTCAGGGCAAAATATTTACTTATTTTTCCAAGTATCACATTTAAATTTGCTCCTATGGTAAATACAAGAACACTCTAATTTTCTAATAAGGACAGTCAACTCCGATAGTGGGGATGAAGCGAGAAAACGTGACCAACTTTGGGCGGGATAAAGCCTGTCAGGCTGCGCCAAAAATCCCAGAATAGAATACACTGTGCAGACTGAGAATTATTTGAATGCGTCTGTATATTCATGTATCGTGGAAAAAAATTAAAGAGAGTAAATAGTCATAATATAAATGTCAAAGTTACTTTAAGTAGTTAAAAAAAATATAAAAACAAAATTATAAATAAAATTATAAATATAAATATAAATATAAAGTTCTCAAGCAATCAGTCAAAATTAAAATATTATTTTTTCAAGTCAGATTTTGAATTCTTTGTTTTATGCAAAAAGTATCTAAACTAACTATTTATTCGAAATTGCAATTCAACTCAGTAATATAGATAAAGGTATAATGTGTAAAATTTACGTTAAAAATCGAAGGCACAGCATTTTTCTTCAACTGCAGCCTTTTACGTGGTATGGTTACTTTTACACCATCTCTCCATATCTTGGTACTTTGTTTAAAAAAACAAGTGTCGTCGAAATGATACTGGCAAATGTATAAGTTTTTTCGTGTAGAATTTCCCTTTTTGATATACGGTTCAACTGCTTCAATCCACTGTTTACGTATTTCCTTAAGAAAAAAGAATTCGCCTTTTAGCTAGTGTAGATAGATAATTAATAATGTTTTCCTTTTTGTTAATTTTTTTTTCTTTCAACAATTTATAATATATAATTTATTATTCAATAATTTATCCGGATATTGGCGTTCGCCAGTAGAAAATTTCTACCCGGACGAAATACTTAGGATAAAAAAAAAAAATAATGATGATCATTTAATACGTACCTTGTCAGGAAATGAAAATAATGTGACATTTTCCTGTTTCCCACTGATTGATTTACACAATCTGCTCGGGCAAAAATCGATACAACATAAAATAACCATCTCACTTGGAATTTTCTTATAAACATAAAAATGTTGGTTATAGATCAGTCAGATTTTGACATTCTGTTGATGCGCAGAACAAAAACCAACTGCGTGAAATGGCGCAGGTATACCGCGGACAACATCCCCCCCCAAAAAAAAAAAAAAAACTCCACCAATCCCTGTGGTCATATTTTCGGACTTCACGACTGCCTTACCCCCACCATCGAAGTTGACTGTCCTTATAAAAGTTTGAGTAAGTATTATCACTATTATTCTTATTATTTTGATTTTTATTATTATTATCGTGCTTACTTACTTTAAAATTTGGAATAATGTTATTCATCTTCTGATTTATAAGGAGAGCTTGCTCTTTAATCATCACTCCGGTTATTACATCACCTCTTTCGCTCACTTCTTTTTTATACCAATCAAAAACAGCAGCATCCAAAATTATATTATCACCTGATTTGGACGATTTCTTTATATATTCATCCTTTAAATCTGATTCGTGTGATAGCACATCAGTGTTATACGTCCCATCACTGCTGATATCATATCTATCTAAAACCATCTTTTTTGGTACATGTGATTCCTCTTCGTCAATAACATGGTCAATAAGCTCATATTGTTTTCTCTTTGACATTTTTCTAGCGCAAGAGGAAACACCGACAATCAACTAGAGGCACTATAAGTTAAGAGCGAACAAACAAACAAAAACAAATACAATAAACACATTTTTTATGACACGAACTAAATACAGATAGATGGCGAAACTCAGCGAAACTTAATGAGATCCAGGGTTGTATAGTTATAAACGGTTATAACTCGAACTTTTATACATGTATGTAAAGGTGCTTTCACACCTTTTGTATTTCGGTCG
>UCOK01006071.1:0-22722 GCA_900474325.1 Synergus umbraculus | reverse complement strand
ATATATATATATATATATATATATATATGTATATCCGTGAACTATCAAATAATTATCAATGCAGTCTTATTTTTATCTTATCTTGTGTTTTCTCATAATAAACACCTAAAATACGAGGTGGTTTTTTCCAAACTCTAAAAAAAGAAAGAGTCTTAAAACAGATGTTCATAAATACCACAATAAAAGTCGAAAACTGTGTCGTTTCGTGAGATAGCTTATGGCCTCAAGTACATAGTTTTTTCTAAGTTTTAAGTTAATCATCTCTTTTTTTAAGTTTTACTAGTTTTATGATCCGCGCTGAAACGTTAAATCCCTTGAATTCCTTAAAAGTCTTTAAAATTACTAAATATCATATAAAATATAGTAAAGTATCTTAAAATTATTAAAAATCCCATGAAATGTCATGAAATCCTTTAAAAATTCCTGAAAATCCACTGAAATTACGTAAAATCCCTTGAATTTCTTAAAAGTCATTAAAATTATTAAAACTCCCATGAAATGTCATGAAATCCTTTAAAAATTCCATGAATTCTCGTAAAATCTCTTGAATCCCTTAAAAGTCCTTAAAAAACTAAATATCATATAAAATCTCGTAAAATCCCTTGAAAGTCTTCAAAATGACTTAAAATTACTCAAAATCCCATAAAATCTCATTATATCTCTTAAAATTACTCAAAATTCTTTAAAATCCTTGAAAATCCAATATATTCTCACCAAATCTTTTACTAAAAATAATTGTCCTTAAAATTACTTAGAATCTCCCAAAATGTCATCAAACCCCATAAAATTACTTAAAATCCCATGAAATCTAATGAAATCTCTTGAAATTCCTGAAAATTCAATGAAATCTCGCCTTAAAATCCCTAAAGTCATTAAAATAGCTTAATATCCTAATTTTGTTTTTTTTTTTCAGGGCTGTGAAGTCATTTCAGGAGGTGCTATGGGTGGAACCAGGATTTTCTCGAGCCTGCGAGGTTCACATTCGGTTAGGTTTGATGCTAAAAGTCCACGGTGACTTCGCAGCAGCACACAAACACTTGACCCTCGCTCTAATCGACGCAACTACACCTGCATCCTTTTCCAAGCTTGAAAGTAAGCAAATTCACCAATTGGTTCTCTTTATTTATACTTACTGTGCTCAATTTAAAATATGTGATTGTATAAAAAACTTGACAAGAATGTAATTTAATTTTCAAACATTTTCTAACAGTGAAGTTGAAAAATTAAGGGTGTTGAAGCCAAGTTTCTAATGTAAAAATTCGATTTCCTCATTTTACTCAACAGATTTTAAATTTTGAATTTTTTCCCTTTGTAGAATTAATCAATTTTTAACTAGAATTATACTTACAGAGTGAAAAAAAATCCAGTTCAAATATTTTTTAAGTATAATGAAAATATTCAATTTTGAAGTTAGATTTCGAATTCTTCTTTTTATGCAAAAAGTATCAAAATTAAATATTTTTTCGCTCTGTATGCAGTCTTATATTTGAAGAAAGATTAGCGCTACAGAGCGAGAAAATATTTATGTAGTTCAAATATTTTTTAAGTGAAATGAAAATATTTAATTTTGAATTCTTCGTTTTATGCAAAAAATATCGAAATTAAATATTTTTCCGCTCTGTAGATAGTGTTATATTTGAAACAAGATTAGGGTTACAGAGAGAAAAAATTTTTAACTATAATTTTCGTTGAGTAAAGTAAAGAATGGAATTTTTAGCTTAATATTTGGGTTCAACGTCCTTAAATATAGTTCTCGAAGCAACATTCTATTGAGTATTAATCGAATTCACATAAAAGTATAATAATAAATCGAAAGAAATCCTTTTACTTTATATAGGTACAGTACATACTCTATTTCTTTTTGGTCACTTTCTTTTTTAAACTTGGCCGCATTGCTTCCGCGTTGCAACGACCGAGGCAACGATGATACAGCTAGAGGCGTTGACCCACTTTATATCAATTTATCTACAGACTGTAACGGTAAAACCTTAAAAGAACTATTCGTTTAAAAGGTCCTGAAATAGTTGAAGTTACTTAAGTATTAAATTATTAAAACTATGTATTATATAAATATAAAAACGGGAAAAAAACACCAATGAGTCGAATTTCTTAAGTGAATTTAGAGTCTTAATAAACATTCAGGTTTCCTAAATTGCTTAAGTATTTACACTATAGATAAGTTTATCCAATTCTATAAAATAAATTTATATAAATTAAATTTTATGGCAAACAAAATTAAGGGCGTTGGACCCAAGTGTTAAGCTCAAAATACCATTCTCCATTTTACTCAACGAAAATTATAGATAAATATTTTTTCGCTCTGTAGCATTAATCTTTTTTCAATTACAAGACTGCGGACAGAGCGAAAAAATATTTAATTTCAATATTTTTTGCATAAAACGAAGAATTCAAAATCTGACTTCAAAATTCAATTTTTCATTTTTTTTGAAAAATATTTGAACTAGATATTTTTTCGCTCTGTACGCATAATTATAGTTATAAATGGATTAATTCTACGGAGGGAAAAAATTCCAATTTTAATATTCGTTAAGTAAAATGAAGAATTCGAATTTTTAGATTGGAACTTGGCTCCTTATAGAATTCTTGGAATCTAAACAAGTTTCTCAAGTAAAGATACAAGACAAAAGTTTCCTTAAAACTTAAGAAGCTCTACGAAAGTTAGATTGAAAATAAATCTCCTAGAAACGAGCAGAGATTTTGCACGTTTCTTTATTTAAAAAGGAATTAAATTGCTTCGAAGAATTACAATTTATTCTGTTTTTTTTTTTTTTTTTTTTTTTGTAAAATAAAATTAAATCCAATTACAAGATAAGATTATAAATCCTATCATCGTACCATGTAATCCTCAAATTTCTAAGTTATATGTACAGGATAGCATTGAATCCTTTGGAATTGATGATGAATTCGTGGAAACCTGTTCAATCATTTTGAGCACGATGATTAACAAGCAAGCCCGCTAAATTTGTCTCAACTGAATCACATTCCTGACATTGATCATCGTGATGATTCAGCGAAATCTAAACTCCTCGTTCATTTCGGTTCACAGCGATTCGCGTTCTTCACTTACTCTTCAATTACGGCACTTTACTCTTTCGGAGAAATATCGGGACGTGATTCGATTCTGCCGGAAGTATATGTGACGAATAAGTTCCGCAAACTTAACAACCGTGAAATCGTGTCTTCGAAACATTTCAAGTTGTTCTCTTGACGAAGCCAGTTGAGTCTAGAATTTAAATTTCATGAAAGTATCGGAATATTTTCTAACAAGAAATTTTTTCAAAGAATTAATTAAACTACAAGGTCCTTATCAAGATTAAACCTTGTGATTTGCAAATGTAGATTTATTTTTTATAATTGAATAGATTGTAGACATTATAATTAAATATAATTTTGTAGTATATGTAGATGAAATAAAATATTTCTAGATTTTGTATAATTATGTAACTCTTCTTTTTCCTTTGTTTTAGTTAAATTTCACATAGCACACCTGCATGAAATCCAGGGAAAATTTCGACTGGCCAGAGAACAGTACGAGGGACTGCTTAAGGAAACACCACTGCCCCAGCATCTTGAGGCTGATATCTGTCGACAGCTGGGTAAGTTAACTTTTTTAATCTGTAAGTCAGTTTTTTTAATCTGCAACATACTTTTCGTTGTAGAAAACAATATGAGATTAGAATTGATTCTTAATTTTCAATTTTTTAATTTCCAATCCTTCAATTTGAAATTATTAAATTTTAAGGCCAGGTGTTACTTACCATATGAGCAAATTCAGATAACCCGGGTTTTTTTCTACAATTTTTACTTTTAAAAAAAATAATAGTGTACATCCATCTGTGTTTACGTTCTTGACGGATGTGCATTATTATTTTTATTTAAATGTAAAAATTGTAGAAAAAACCCATTTTGAATATTTATAAACGAAAATATAAACTTTTGCTAACTTATTTTTATTTCTATCTGTAGATGATGGAATTTACTTTTATATTTTTGTTTATAACCGTTGCAAACAGCAGTTGGTTTGCTGGTCCCTTAAAATTTTACCCAAAATTTCGCAATCCTTCAAAATTTGTTAAAATCTCTTAAAATTCTTTAAAATTTCTTAAAATTCGTTATAACTTGTGAAAATATTAAAAATTTCTTAGAAATACTCAAAAAATTCCACGAAATCCACAAGATTTTGAATCTTGTAGAATTTCGAAATTTCAAAAGGTTTCTGAGGATTTTTAAAAATTTTAAGGGATTTTACGAGATTTTTATGACTCAAAATATTTTATGGGATTTGAAGAATTTTAAAGTCTGTTAAAATCTCTTAAAATATTCTTTTAAGCCTCTTGATATTCGTTAAAATCTGTGAAAGTATCTGAAAATTCTTAGAAATCCTCAAAAAATTCTATAAAATTTTTTAAAATTATAAAAATCTCTTAAATTCTCTTAAAATCACTTAAAAATCGCCAAAATTTCTTACAACACATTAAAATCTCTTAAAATTCCACGAAAATATTTAAAATCCCTTAAAACTCCACGAAACTTTGTAGAAATCCTAAAATTCTTTTGAATTTAATAAAAAAATTTAAATTGCTTGAAAATCGTTAAAAACCTTTAAAATTCTTAGAAACCTTTTGAAATTCCTCCCTATTTCTCAGTAAATAACACCAGATAAAAAAATCAAATTCACATACTTTAATCCTTTGAGAGTACTTCAAACTTTGTTTTTTTTTTAATAATACTACTTTTTCCAGAATTCGTGACAATGCTCTCTTAAAACTAACTGTAAGTGCTTAAAATTAAAAGTCTCTTCACTTGACTTCCTTCTAATTCTCAACGGTTTCAATTCGAGGACTTTTTAATTACTTCAGCTTAAAAAGGATCGATTTCCAATCTCTCTTTTAAATTCTGCATTAATTTATTAGTTACAAATATTTTAAAAATATCTTACATATTTAAATATTTAAAAAAATATTACTCAAATAAATTGGTCCATGAAAATTGTTTGGAAATTTGATATGAATGCACGTTTACCCCCATGAATATTTCATTTTTAGAAGTGACATTGAAAATTTCGATTTGGGTAAGAGTTTCCCTTTCGATTGAGGGTTTCGGGGGTTTCGGGTTTGGTTTAAGGTTCGGCGGGTATACCAAGCAGCAGACACGTGTATTGATTTATTCCGGATTGGGGGTGGGTTGGAAGATGGGATAGAGGGGAACACAGTATATGGTGTGAGAGAGAAGGGAAGGATAGAGAGGGGAATAAAAAAGAGAGATAAAGAGAGAGTGGGGGTGAAACTGAGTAAAATTATGAGAATCTCACATCCCCCACCCTTAAATTTTTCACCCTTCTTATATGTTTCTGTGCCTGGCAGATGGTACACACCGACACTTTAAAACCCCAACTCGACCGACATCAACCTTACCTCCTCTCACCACACAGCTTACAATACATATTCATATATGTGCTGGATTACATAAAGCGATGTGCCAAAAGAACTCAGGAAGCTTCATCAAAAGAGAGAATAAAATTTAATTACATTGCAAAAAAAAATAACGTGGGAAGGAAAATCGAAGCTGGAAACAATTACGAAAATTAGACAAGTTTAAAATTCTGTAAATTTGAAAAAGTTTTTTTATGTTCAAGTTCAAAGTATATACTTTTAAAAATTCGATTACAATCTAACTCCACTTGTAAATTATCTTCTTGTTTTACTATTGATGTTTTCAATTTTTTTTAATACTGAAAACATTTCTTTTTTATTGAGGGTGGAGGGATCGAAAATTTTTATCACGTATTTTTGAAGGAGGGTCTATAATAACAGAGTGGCCACATATCAGTGAAGTCAGGGAAATACGAGTAGTTGTCAGGGAAAATAGAAATTGATATTTATGCTAACCGTATGTTATTTATGTCGTATTGAATATTATATAGATTTTATAGTATATTTAGCAGATTTGAGAAACTTTGCAAGGATTTCGAAGGATTATAGAGAATTTCCAGGCACTATTTGAAATTCTTTGGGTTTCTAATGATCTCAAGAGATTACAAGAGATTTGTATAATATTAAAAATATTTAGTGGAATTTTAAAGGACTTCATGACATTTTAAGAAATTTTTTGATATTTCCTGAAATTATGAAGGATCTTAAGAAACTTGGAAGAGTTTTAAGAAATGGTGAATTTTTTCTGAAATCACTTGAAGTCATGTGAATTCATTTGAAGTAGGTGTATATCCGCTTGGCCGAGTTGTCAACCCCTCGGAAATTTCGATTTTTTAAATGATTTTAATTAATTCAAATATTCCTCGTAGAATTATTAAAAAATTTCAAAAATTATTTTTGATTTTTGGAGAATTTTGTGAGGTTTTTGTTTCCAAGAATTTTTATTTACAGATTTTAATGTATTTTAGGGAATTTTAAGGAATTTTGAAGGATTGTAGGAAATTTAAAAGATGTTGAAGTTTTTTGAGCAATTTGAAATATTTGAAATGATTTTTAGGAATTTTATAACAATTAGTGAACATTTAAGGATTTTCATGAAATATTAACAAATTCGAAGAGATTTCTTCGAATTTTAAGATAATTCTAGGAATTTCAAGTAATTTTAATGAATTTCAATGAATTTAAAAATATTTCCAAGGATGTCCTAAATTTGATAGATTTTTACGAATTTTAAGTATTTCTAAGTGATTTCAAAATATTTAAACTAATATTATACGAAATTAAAAAAAAAAACTTTCAATAGTATTTTTACAAAAAATCTTTTCGCATTTTTAATACTTTTCTGTAAAGGAAATTTGTCTAAAAGTCAGGAAACTGTCAGGGAAATTAAAAAATTGAATTTTATGAATAAATATTTTGACCTATCATAATATTATCTTGTGAATGACCCCCTATCAAAATTCCACAAATTGAAATTCAAATAATGCAGAAATAAATTCGAATTTTTTAACTTTCCTGTTGAAAATTGAAATAATTTTTACAACGAATAGTGAGATTTTTTATCTGTGATATGTGTATAGTAAATTATACAATGCTGAAGTAACTCGCTTTCCCAGACACGTCGGCAGACAGTCAATTTTATTCACGTGTTCTTCTTCGGCATGTGGGCGTTCACTTCATTCATTCAGTCGCGTGTTTTTATACAGTCTACTGGTCTCTTTTTCCTAGACAGAATGAAACTAGTGTTTATGTCAGGCATTCTCATTCTGAATAAATCAAGTCGAAATGAATGAAAAATTAATATTTTTAGCTACATTTTCTCCGAACTAATGATAATGTTATGATGATTATTCATGTAGAGTGAATTTAAAAAAATAGATCAAAGCAAATTGAACGAGTGACAAAATGTACTATTTATAAATGAAAATTACGTTCAATTTCAATCTGGATAAATAAATTAAAAAAATTTTAAATTTAATTTAATTTTAAAAAATTTTTAAAGGAATTCATAAAATTTTAAAAGATTTTTAAGAAGTTAAGGGAATTTTAAGGGATTTAAAATGTTTTCATGAAACTTCGAGGAATTTTAAGAGAACTCAAGAGATTTCGTGGAATTTTTTTTGAAATTCCTAATAATTTAAAGGAATTTCAAGATATTTTTGTTATTTTAAAAAATTGTATCGAATTTTTTTAGGATTTCTAAGAATTTTTAGATATTTTCACTAATTTTAACGAATTTTAAGAGGTTTATAAAAATATTTTAAGAGATTTTAACGAATTTTGCAGGAACAAAATTTGGAAAAATTTTTGATTTTTGCTTTTTCATTCTTTGCCAAACAACGCACGATATAAAAAAAAAGTCTAGTGAAAAATATATTTTTTTAACAATCTACAGGATTGCCATAAAGTCGAGCATAAAGTGGCAAAAATCACTGAAGTCGCTATATTAAAAATGATTTATTATTTATTTCTTTGAAGTTCTGCAGAGTAGATTTTTTTACGACCAATAAATACAGAAAAGTCCTTGGCTCACAATTGAAAATAATATTTCTCTTCTAGAAAAGTTTTAGGTATTTCATTTTTATTTAATTTTTCTGTCGTGCTTTAATTTTTCTCAAGTTGCAAATATTCTTTGCAGTAATTCAAATCTGGTATATATTCTTCTAGTTTTTTATATACAAAGAAAAGAGGATAATAATTATATTTTCTATTTTGTTTGAAATTGGAAAGCTTTCGCGAAGGATCCCTCTTACAACCTGTTTACGACTCTTCGTGTTTGGACAACAATAAATGTACATTTTTCTCTGTGAGAAAAAAAATCTCGCCTTCTTCCAATTCTTTGACGATCTCACCCCAGCCTCAGACACAAATATGGGTTCTGAAAGACTCTCCACTTTCTTAGGGACTTTAGATTGAAAATGGTTTTTTTTTATATATGATAGATAATGAAACAATTTAATGTCTCTTCAAATTAATTAAAATAATACATTCTCTAATGAGAATGTAAAAAGCTTACTTTCAAAAGGTGTTTCGGAACCTGCTCGAATTTGAACAACTTCAATCTGATTTAATTCCGAATAAAATGTATGTCCCTTAAACATAATTCTATTTAGAAAATACAATCCGCCCCTGTTTGTCCTTTTTTTTTTATTCACTGTCGAGTCTGTCTTTTGAGAATATATATTTCGAGATTGTTGTACCTCTTGTTGCCAGGGACCTTGTTGTTCAGGTACTTTCGTAATTCTTTGTAAAGCCAGCAACAAGAGAGCACCAGGTGTTCAGTCATGGCTATTGGGATTTAGACAGGTCATAGTTGCTTGAATCAAGTGTAGTCCAAAGAGAAATTTGAAATATGCTTACTTATTAACCCTTTCTTTCAATACATTCACAGAAAACAAACTTTTAGTTCTTTGACGACTTAACTTTCCCCTAAACAATTTTAAGACTCAAGGGTTCATTTATTTTAAAGTTTCTATTTGTATCAACAAGTGGTCTTAATAGGGTTGTAAAATCAATAGCGAAACGCGTAGTTTCGTTTTCAGATTTTAGTATTTTACTCAGTTTTTGCTGAAACTCCCCTAATAAAATATCCGCGATTATTTTGATTTGATAAAGTTTATTCAATTCTATAAAATAAATTTTATGAAAAACAAAATTAAGGGCGTTGGACCCAAGTGTTAAGCTCAAAATTCGATTCTTCATTTTACTCAACGAAAATTATAGATAAATTTTTTTTTCTCTGTAGCACTAATCTTTTTTTAATTATAAGTCTGCGTACAGAGCGAAAAAATATTTAGTTTCGATATTTTTTGCATAAAACGAAGAATTCAAAATCTGACTTCAAAATTCAATATTTTCAGTTTATTTAAAAAATACTTGAATTAGATATTTTCTCGCTCGGTGCGCATAATTCTAATTAAAAATTGATTAATTGTACAGAGGGAAAAAATTCAAATTTTAATATTTGTTGAGTAGAATGAGGAATTAGAATTTTTAGATTAGAAATTAAATATTTTTAGAACTTGGCTCCAATACCCTTAAGGTAATTACATTTTAATGGAAATGTTCTTAAACTTTGTTAGCTTTCCAAATTGAGATTATTTCACAATATTTTCCTCTGGAAACTTATCAATGAAGTTTTTATACCTACCAGTTATAATTACAAATTTTCTACTTGTAAAACTTGAATCACGAAAGTTGGCTATGGCATTAGCAATTTACAATACAAGTTTTCCCACGAGCGAGTGACTCAATAAATATCGACAATTTGTACTGACTCGCACGTTCTTCCAGATTTGTCTCCACCGAGGTCTCTACTTGGTCATCGTTAAGAGATACGTCGAAGATCTCAGCAAAAAAAACTTGGAAAATGTTCTTCAATTAGAATTTTAGATTATAGCGGAGAATAATTGATTCATTCGAATTTTCCAAATTTTATCAGAAAGATTCAAAGGAGACATTCTGAATACAAAATTCGTGACCATCTATCCAGGATCTCTTTTCTAGAAAACTTTTTCAATTACAGGGTGGCCACATGTCAGTGAAGTCAAGGAAATGTTAGGGAAGTTTGAATTTTGGAATATTTCAAAAGAGTTTTAAAAGATTTTGTGGAATTTTAAGACGTTTCTAGGAATTTAAAGAAATTTCAATTAATTTTAAGAGACTTCTAAGTTTGTCTTGAATTTTAGAGATTTTTACGAATTTTAAGTATTTTCAAATGATTTCAAGTGATATTAGGAAAATTACGAAATTTTTGAAAAATTACAACAGTATTTTGACTGAAAATTTGTTCGCATTTTTAATACATTTCTGTCAGGGAAAATCTGGAAGTCATGGGGAAAAGTCAGGGAAATGAAAAAATGGAATCTTGTGGCCAATCCCTGTGAAGTTGCACCCCCACTATTAAAAAATCGAAATTTTCTTTAGAGTTCTAAGTCACTCTTCAATAGTTCTAGAGTTCCTGATAGGTTTTAGCAATAGTTCTGGACTTTAAAGGGCCAAAAACTCGTTTTTTCAAAATGGGGGGCTAACTTCACGCATCCCCCCACTTTTGAAAAAATGAACTTTTAACAAAAGTTCTGAGTAGGTTTAGCATAGTTCTAGAGTTCCTGATGCTTTTCAAAAATAGTTCTGGCGAATTTACCAAACAAAAAAATTTTCGAAAAAAATATCTGTCCCCCCACTATTTTAATAACAAATTTTTCGTTGCGCCATCTTTTTCTGTTTGAAGAGTTCTGGAGTTCTACAATAAAAATTTTACGAAAAATAAAAAAATAAAAAAGTTACAGCATTTTGAAAAATTTTACATTGATCGAAATTTTTCGTTAAGTGTTACAGGAGTTCTGATGAGAGTTATGTTCCCCCCCAGAAGAGTTCTGTCGAAAAGTCGTATACCATTTTTCAATCAACACAAAATAAAAAATTCTACGGGACTTTAAAGTTACAAAAAAATTTTGAATTTGAAAATCGTTAGAGTTCTAGGAGTTCTGATGAGAGTTCTGTTCCCCCCCCTGAAGAGTTCTGTCGAAAAGTCCTGTACCATTTTTCAATCAACTCAAAATCAAAAATTCTACGGGACTTTAAAGTTCCCCAAAAATTTTGAATTTGAAAATCGTTAGAGTTCTAGGAGTTCTGATGAAAGTTTCTGTTCCCCCCCAGAAGAGTTCTGTCGAAAAGTCCTATACCGTTTTTCAATCAACTCAAGTCTTCAAGAATGAACTAATTTGAATCTAACGGATTCAATCTAATTTGAAATTAGCGGACCGGGAAACCGGAAACTTTATTTGACCGGGAAAAACCTGAGAATTTCATTTAGGACCAGGGATTTTTTCCATTTTATTGAAAAACCTACTTTTTTCTACTTTATCTTCTTTTTATTCTACTTTTACATTATAAAATAAAAAAAAAATTGTCTTCAAAAATCACAAAAAGGCAACGGACGGAGAAAAAAAAAATTGACCTTGAAAATACTTTAAAGGACCAGAAGAATCCCGGGAACTTCCAATTTCCTGATCACTAGACACCCTGAAATGTAAATAATAAAAGACGGAACGCGGTGGAATTGTAAAAGGTACATATCCCTCTTTACAGTACAGCAAAATTTCGGTTGCATAATAAAGTAAGGTCGTCGTGAGAGAAACGTAAAGGGACCAGCAGAGATCGAGTCACGTAGACCACGTAGACACCCTGCTAAAGATTATCGACCCTAGTAGGACAAGCTATTTTACCTAGTCCTAGGTCCTAAGACCTCGAAAGTAACTTCTATTTGAAGACTCTCATCAATTAAAAATTGCAGGATAAAGACACTTAGGTCAATGGAAAGCTGGCACTTTCCACTACATTTTCTAGGTTCACATAAATTATCGTGTGTGCTAAAGCTTTGTTTTGAAAAATAAAAATTTATAAGGTATAAATTCTAGGCGACTTCTAGCTTTTCTACGCCTATGTTTATTGAGGGTTGTAATTCGAGTCAGTAGAGAAGGGAGAGTGGGGCAACAGTGGCCACCCTAGCTTATACCTGCGAAAACCTATTCAGTTCACTTCAGCTTCAGTTTCGTCTTCGTCTATCGTTGCAGCAGCACGTAGGGTAGATTTAGTGGTCTATCCTGTTCCTAGACCTAGACTTTGCAGAGTTTGGAGCTAGATTCGATCCAAAGGACGGAAGCAATGTAGAGATGAGTGAGGCGCGTGTATTTCGACGCGACGGTGTGCATTTTTCTAACAAGTGTGAGCAATTTTATATAATCTTAAACCATTAAATTTCAAACCCTCTGGAATTGTTTATCGGTTTTAATTGCGGAAAATTCAGCAGCTGGTTTTGGATGTTCATTTTTGCTTTAGAATAGTGAAGGTGTGTGAGGTAAATGTCTCTGCGTCCACTCTTCAGCCTTAGGTTTTCGCTTCCCAGTCTATTCAGCAGCTGTTTTAGAAATCGGTCTTCATTTCCTGTTTCAGAACTTGAGTTCGTTTTGTGGGAATTATTCACTTACTAGGTTCAAATGAACTTTTCTAAAAGAATATTAATATTATTATATTAATATCCTTTTGAATATTGTCCTTTGAAATGTTTTAAAAGTGGAAATTATAGAATTGTCTTCCTCATTTTTTAAATATATTTAATTTGTAAACTATTACAATTAATCTGCTTAAAATGTTAATCATGTTGTAACATTCAATTTTCTTTTGATTTATGGTGGCCTACTTGGGATAATTTGACATAAACAAAAGAAAATAGAAAATTTTTGGATTTCGACTAGTCTTGATCATTATTAATTAATTATTTTTTTTTATTGCAGGATGGATGTATCACTCTATTGAAGGCCATCAGTTGGGAATATCTCTTTCGAAACAACAGCAGCAAAGTTGTGCACATAATATTCTACAAAGGTCGATAGATGCTGAACCGAAAAGTGGACAAAGTCTCTACTTACTAGGTCGCTGCCTTTCAGCTTCCGGAAAAGTTCATGAAGCTTTCATCGCTTATAGGTATAAACCCATTCTTGCAGATTTTATTTTTACACAAACTAAGCCTGTTTCACAAGTTTTTCATGCACTCTTAGCACGTTCTTATTATATTTCCATTTATTTTTGTGTGCAATTTGAGGTGTTTTATTTGGGGTGTTGGAGCCAAGTTCTAATCTAAAAATTCGATTTCCTCATTTTACTCAGCAAATATTAAATTTTTAATTCTTCGTTTTAAGGAAAAAGTATCGAAATTAAATACTTTTTCGCTCTATAAGCAGTCTTATATTTGAAAAAAGATTAGCGCTACTAAGCGAAAAATATTTATCTATAATTTTTGTTGAGTAAAATGGAGAATGGAATTTTGAGTTTAACATTTGCATCCAACGACCGTAAGGGCAAATGGTAGACGTGTCTTTAGTCATATATATATAACTTTCTTGTAAATAAATAAATAAAATACATTTTTGGCAGCAGAGAGCGATGAGAAAAAAAGTAATTCACTGCTTTCTGCTGAGCAAAATATATTTTATTTATTTATTTACGAGGAAGTTGGCGGAATATATATGGCTAAATTCACATTTAGCATTTGCCCTTAAGTTATTAGATATTATATAAATACATTATATGAATCAATAAAAAGTAGTAAAAATTGTGAAACATCTGCTTTTGTTAGTATGCTCTTGTGTGAGATTTCCTTCCTAAAAGCTACTGTTATAAAGAAATTGAAATAGATGAGCTGACTATCAGAGTTATTGATTCAAATAATGGGCAGAGTCTCGCATTATCTTTCATTTACTTTTTATTATGTTTTATACTATCATTTTTATTTCTCATTTGCTTATCTTTTTGTTTTGTTTTATTTGCACTACGCTTTATTTACTCTCTAACACCACACAGAGACAGTAAGTGCTTAACGGAGGGTCTCACACACGACAGCACACAAAATAGGTATGAAAAAGTACAAAATCTACAATCTGCATGCATAATATTTTCAAAACAGTCAAAGCCAAAATTCAAACAGGGAATGATATTTGTTTGTGAAAATCAAGCTTAAAACACCGTAAGAAATAATTTGTAGATAAATTTTCCTTCAATAATTTTACACATACAAACTCTTCTTCGTAATTAGTTTTTCACTTAACGAATATTATTTTAAATTAAAAATGAATTTTGTAATTAATTCTAAATTATTCTGAAATAATTATTCGATCATCTCTAATTACTTTTCTTCTAAGAGTTCTAATTATTTTTCTTCTATAAAATATCTTAACTAATTATTTCCTTCTTTTATTCAGGAATTCCGTTGAAAAATCCGAAAGCAACGCAGACACTTGGTGCAGCATAGGCGTTCTTTATCAGCAGCAAAATCAGCCCACTGATGCACTACAAGCTTATGTCTGCGCTGTACAATTGGATAAATCTCATTCAGCAGCATTCACCAATCTTGGAATTTTATACGAAAGTGTCAGCCAACCAAAGGACGCTTTAGCTTGTTATATTAATGCTTCAAGGTAATTCATCAGAGTTATTATTTACTGTTTTGAAAGCAAATATATAAAGATTCAATTTGTATTCACCTTTGCTCTCAAAACGGATTTTTTAATTTAGTTTAGTAAATACATATATTGTTAACTGGTATTAAGGGTGTTGGAGCCACGTTCTAATCTAAAAATTCGATTTCCTCATTTTGCTCAACAAATATTAAATTTGGAATTTTTTCCCTCTGTAGAATTAATCAATTATTAACTAGAATTACGCGTACAGAGTGAGAAAATATCTAGTTCAAATATGTTTTAAGTAGAATGAAAATATTCAATTTTGAAGTTAGATTTTGAATTCATTTACTTTTTTTCGTTCATTTTTTTTTCTTGAATCCATCGAAGATCAATATTATTAATGCTTGTAAAACGTAATCTTGTAATCCACAGTCATTATTTGCACCCATAGTTGTAATCTTATCATGCAATTGGAGCAGTGAGTCGTAAGTCGCAGCGGCGATCAGGTTTACCTTTGCCAAGTCTGGCAAAAGATTACCTGTTCACTTACCCATCAAAAGTCATAGCGATGTTCATTAAATTGAGATTTTTTATTTTTTAGAGGTAACAATAACGTCTCCAACGGAACAAATTCATTGGTAGGCCTGGGTGGTGCTAAGTCTGGAGGTAACGGCCCGATGAACCCATCCCTTGTACAGCGTATAAACTTCTTGCAAACTCATCTGTGTCAAGCATCAATGCCTTCCGTAACCACTGCGTAAGTGATTTTATTTGTTTTCTTTTGAATATTTATATTCAGTCCAAAAAAAGAAATATTTATAATTATGTAAAGAATTCTTAAAATCTTAAAATTAATAATCATCATCAGTTTGCAGTATAACTTGAACACAAATATTTAAATATTTTAAGGAGGCGGATACTGCCGACAATAGACGAAGCTTGGAATCTGCCAATCAGCGCAGAAATGTCTAGTAGACAGCAACAGCAACCACCTCCTTCTGGGGGTCCAGGTTACAAATATTCTGGAGCACCTTCAGGACCCCCACCTCCTTATCCTCAGGGTCAAGGACAGGCTGCCTCTGCTAAGAGGTTTAAGGTAAGAAAGGACTAAATCACTTTTGCAATCGTTCATAAACAGAGAACTTTTCATCAGATTTTGAAACTGTCCAAATTGTTACGCCTTTATTTGAAATTTTGAAATTTTTACAACTTGGATTATTCAAAATTACAGGTTGGAGATGAGCCCGTTTCGCCTTGTAACCAGCAAAGGCCGCCTTCGTTTTATTTGACCCCGCAACAATTGCAAATGCTGCAATGTTTGCAACAAAATCAAGGAAATCTTTCAGCTCAACAACAAACGATCTTAGTGCAGTTGCAGCATCAATACAGATCTATGCAACAACATCAGCAGCAGATCAGATTGCAACAGCAACAAGCTGCACAAAGAGGAATTAGGCCTGGCCAACCTGGTTATCCCACTATTTATACACATTCCCAACAAGGACAACCAGGCGTCATTAAAAACTATGGACTACCTCAACAACCGGTAATTTATTTAGTAGCCTAAAATATTAAAAAATTTCTTACAATAGAAAAACTGATTCCTTGTTATTGTCTCTTAAAAAAGATAAATTATCCTAAAAATTTGTATTTTTTATCCAGCAGGGTGGAACTGTGGCTCTCCAAACCGGGTTTACAGACTCGACCGTTGGCTATAGCGCAGCGGCGACAGGAAATACCCAGCAAACAGCAGGAATGCCTTATAAGTCAGCATCGGATCCCAATTATCCTCAACGACAACAAACCCCTGGTCAGTTCAATCAGTACCAATCAAACCAATACAGTGGTCAAGGATTCACTCAGATATCTTCGACTACAAGCTGTTATCCTGAAGGTTCTGCGGGAAACAATAAAGACCTAGGTGTGACTGATCAAGAATTACAGGCTCTGCTGTCGCAGAAGGACATCGCAACTTCTTTAGCCGAAGATCTGCTCAAACACTTCGGTTCTGATGACCTAGACGAAAAGGATGCCTCTCCGAATATCATGAACAACGGGACCTTGAGCTCGGGTCCATTCTCCCCCTCAAACTTAGAAGATAGCAATGAGAAGAAGAAGGAAGTGAAGGTCGAGAAGATGGAAGACCCCACGAGCACTTCTCATGTAGACTTAAAGGACATTAAACCCATGACCGTAAAATGTGAGGCAACATCTAGCACGAACAAAGTAGAACCCGTACTTAAATTCGAAAGTCTATGTGAGTCTCAACAAGAGCAGGAATTAAGTATCGAAATGGACGCGAAGACTATTGTCGAGGCATGTAAAGGTCAAGGATTGAAAGGGGTTCCGAACTGTTCGATATTGAGTGATCGATCGCCACCTCCTGCTCCTCCAGATCCTCCCTCTCAGAGGTTGACGAAAGAGCAACTTTTACCAGCAACGCCGAGTGTTTACCTGGAAAACAAGAAGGATGCTTTCAGTCCACAACTTCAAGAGTTCTGTTTGAAGCATCCAATAGCTGTGATTCGTGGCTTAGCTGCTGCTTTGAAGCTTGATCTCGGTCTGTTTTCCACGAAGACTTTGGTAGAGGCGAACCCCGATCACGGAATCGAAGTCAGGACGCAAGTTCAGCAGACAAGTGACGAGAACTGGGACCCAATGGGCCGCAAAGTTTGGGCATGCATAAGTCATCGAAGTCACATGACGATAGCCAAATATGCTAATTACCAGGCCTCTAGTTTTCAGGACAGCTTGAAAGAAGAAAGGGATAAATCACAGGGGATTCATTCCTCGAACTTGTCAGACTCGGACTCGAAAGATAGTACGGGTGTTGTCAGAAGAAAGAAGAATCAGTTTGGCGCTGTTGGCCGAGGGTCAAAAATGCTCAAGTTTGGAACCAATGTTGATTTATCCGACGAAAGGAAATGGAAGACACAACTCCAGGAGCTTATGAAACTTCCGGCATTTGCAAGAGTCGTCTCTGCAGGAAACATGCTGAGTCATGTTGGTCATGTTATTCTTGGAATGAATACAGTTCAATTGTACATGAAAGTTCCTGGCAGCAGAACACCAGGTCATCAAGAAAACAACAATTTCTGTTCGATTAATATCAACATCGGACCTGGAGACTGCGAATGGTTCGCAGTTCCTGACGCCTACTGGGGAGTAATTTGCGCCCTTTGTGAACGAAACAATATTAATTACCTTCATGGTAGCTGGTGGCCTTCGCTTGAGGATCTGTACGAGGAAAACATTCCTGTCTATAGGTTTCTACAAAGGCCAGGTGATCTTGTTTGGGTTAATGCTGGTGAGTTGAGTTAAAATTCTCAATTTTCTCTATGAATTACAAAAATGATAGTTATTTATTTTAATTTAGGTATTTGTTAATTTTGATTTTACTTTATTTTGATTTTGTTTGTTTAGGTTGCGTACATTGGGTGCAGGCAGTTGGTTGGTGCAATAATATCGCATGGAACGTGGGACCATTAACCGCTCGTCAATATCAATTGGCTATCGAGCGTTACGAGTGGAATAAACTGCAATCTTTCAAGTCTATAGTGCCGATGGTTCATTTGTCTTGGAATCTAGCTAGAAATATTAAGGTCTCGGATCCTCGACTATTCGAGCTTATTAAGAATTGCCTCCTGAGAACAATGAGACAGTGTTGCTTGATCTTGGAATTCGTTAAAAGCAAAGGTGTCGAGGTCAGATTCCATGGACGCGGAAAGAACGAGGCGTCCCATTACTGCGGTCAATGTGAGGTATGTAGATGAAACATCAATTTTTTTAGATTATCAACTTTTAAATACTGAGACTGAAGATGTTCAAAAATGAGCAAACTATTTGTCCTGATTATAGAAAAATTTGTTGACGTTAGATAAATTTAATTCACTTATTTTCATACATAATTATCATTCTTATCTGTGAGAACATTAATCAAATGATTATGCCGAAAGAAATTATAGAAAAATCAATTTTTAATTACAAATGATTCTTTAATATAAATATAAATGGAAACAGAGAAAGTTATTAAAACTAGAGGGATTTTTTAAATACATCTGGAATTTTCATGTTTTTAAATTAATATTAAACAAACGAAGTTGATTACAAGAAGTAATACAATAAATGCCCGGACAAATTATAAGCTCAGAATTTTTACACTTCAATTTTAATACAACATAGAGAATATTAGTAACGCTGTTTTTAAATAATACATAAATTTATTTAAATTACATGATAAAGGTCTCTCTCTTATTTTTAACAGTATCTGAACACAGGGCTGGAAGTTTCGACTATTTTGTCAAAAATATTAATAATTCGACTTCTCGCTTTTTTTCAACTTAATAAATTTTGAAACACTTTTTATTGATTTTCTTCTTTATTTAAGATTTTTTAAATAATTTTTTACTAATAGCAAAGTATTTTTATACTTTATAAAGACTAGCATCGAACTTTAAATTTAAATGACTTTTGTGTCTTTTTAAAATTTTTGTGCGACTAAATCGATTTTGTTTATATCTTCTTGTTTGTTGACATCGAGCCCTGTAAATTAATTCTTTATATTTATGATTGGAGTTCTTTCTTAACAGGTAGGAATTGAATTATCAACGAAATTGCAACTACATTGTTTTTTCATTTAAAAAAATCTAATAATACTACTCGAAGCTCTTGAATTGCAGAAGTACCTAATTCAATTTTTAATTTTCCGATATAAGATTTTACTGAAAATTCATTAACTACAAAAATAATGTTAACTGCAATTTCAATTTTATACTCAGCAAAATCTATTGAATGATACTCACTACTATTTTTGTTAATCAAAATTAAATCTAATATTACCAATGTAGAATGCAAATTACGAAGCAAATATTTATTTTTGTATAAACATAAAGTATTAAAGACCGTAATCTCAGACAATTTTTTCAAGTAAAATTAAACAAACTTCATTTATATTAGTATGCCTGAAGCTTCGCATGTTCAAATTAACGAAATTTGCAATTAATAGCTTTTTTAATCCAAATCAGTCAAAAATTATTTAATTATTTGTAAAGACGATAATTTTATGTTTAGAAAACTTGAAATTCTTATTTTTATTTGTGGCTGAAAAATTTGCTGTATGAATTCAGTTGAGAAAATATATTTTTAGGGTGGCGACATGTTGGGGAATTCAGAGAAAAAATATTCATAAATATGAAGGGATTTCGTGGAATTTTAAGATGTTTCTAGGGATATTGAAAAATTGAATCTTGTGGTCACCCTGATTTTATTTATTTGCATGCTTGAAACTACATCTTTTGCTAAAAATTCTTTCATCATAAAGGTATCTCTCTAGGAGTTTAAATCTAAAAGTCCGAAGATTTAAATATTTTTCTTTCTTTTTAAAATATTAAAAAATAGTTTTTTCGTTATATGACAAATCTTCCAAAATAATTACAAAAGTTAAATCTCCCAGAGAAATGTCTATAAAATTTTATTTTTGCTTAGCTTGTCTTAGATTTAAGAAACTTGTCTGTTGGAATATAAAAGGAATTCGCTGCGGACATAGAAGAGTCTAGGTAGTCTACTTTTATGGTAGAAATTTGTGATTCTAATTGGATGATTGGTTTCACTCTCCGAGAATATGTCCGCAGCGAATATGGCTAATTAATTGATATTTTTCTGATTTCAGATCGAAGTATTCAACATCTTGTTTATTCGTGAACAAGAGAAGCGGCACGTAGTTCACTGTATGGATTGCGCGCGGAAGCAAGCTCCGTCCTTAGAAGGATTCGTATGTTTAGAAGAGTATAGAATGCGAGACCTGATGGACGTTTACGACGGCTTCACGTCTCACACTTCGGTGTCAACTCCATCTCTCGCGGTGCAGACAACTCAATCCTCTTGAGGTTACATGCAGCACAGATATCTGGACTACTTGAGTACCCTTCAGTAACTCTAGTAGTACGATCTCTGTGTATATATTTCTCATAATAAGCAGTATCCATGTACCTGAGAGCTACGATAGAATGTACAGAATCCTCAATCGGAGACTGTACGCGTAGCCAGAGCTAATTACGCGATTCATTTTATTATGGATTAAAAGATGACTCGCGTTTTTACTCTTGGCAAATGCGAATTAGAAGTTACCTGTAACTCGATCATTAGTTAGATCTAATTGTACAAATGCTTAGCCTAATTCTTTAAAGTAAAAACGGACGATACCCTTCGATTCCTGTGACAAGTCCGCGAGAGCGCGAAATCAGGGTGGCCATAAGATTCAATTTTTCCATTTTTCTGGCTTTCCTCTGACTTTTGGACAAAGTTCCCTTATAAAAGAGTATTCTAAAAGCAAATCATTTTTCAATATTGTGATAAAATTAAAATTGAAATAAGCCAGAAATATGAGTTCAATTTTATAAAGAATCTAAAAAGAAAAAAAAATTGAAAAAAATATTTATATTGATATTAGGAAGTGCTTTCAAAATGTTATTAACATATATCAATTTCTATTTTTCTTGACAACTTTTTTCCTGATATTTTTCTGACTTTCTTGATATGTGGCCACCATGGAAATACTACTTTCCATAGCTCTCGGGTACCAATTTTTTTTTTTTTGCCAACGAGAGAATATATTAAACTCTTGGGGCATGTAACACAGGTGCGTATTGAGTACGCGTCTGACAAGTGATATTTGAACAATTCGCCGTTTTCAACGAACGGGTAAGCAATCGTATAGCAACATAACTTGAGTATTTTAAATTTTTCTACCACGCAAGAATACTAGCTAACGTTTCGTAATTATTTAGTTCATTCTCGGTAGGATTCCAAATTTCGGAGCCAGTCAAACTTTCGAAAGACAAGATTTATCTACAGTTCCATTTTTTTTTTATTATGAATTGTAAATAATTCAAGTTTCAGTGTAATATTTCTATTTTGAAATTTTCAACTTTGAATACGTTGCCAAGTGTTCCGATATTCGGAAAGACTTGAGATAAATTGATAAAAAAAATATCCTTCTTTTTTACATTTTATTTATGAAAAAGGACTCATATATTTTCCTGTTTTTTTTTATCATGTTAATTGGCCAAGTATCAAATCTCACGGTCATTATTATACACAAATTTTTTTTAAATTATCCGTTTTTTTTTTTGGATATTTGAAGAATCAAATCATTGTTAAGTTTATTTTTGAACACTGTTAATGTTGAAAATTACACGATAGTCTTAATATTTAATCAAATTATTTACACCTCTATACTTTTGAAACAAAAATTATTCTTATATTTTAATTGAAATCTACAAATTCCTTATTATAGGAATCATGTTTAAATATTATTTTGTCATTCTGCACTTTGAATGGCTCCCCTATAAATATAAAAACAAGTGCTATAACATCGCTCACTGCCAATAAACTAAATATGTTTAAAATCACGATATGTGAGTGAAAATTGTGAATAATTAGCAATTGTTAATATTGTTCAACACTAGAATACGTAAGACACGAAACTGCTCAAAAGTGTAAACGGTTGTACGTTATTATACAGCAGAGAAATTGTACTAAACAAATTCAAAATTCAGTCTTAATGTATTCACTCTAAAAAATATTTTGAGAAACTTCGGTAGGGTCCTTGCATCAATATTTATAATGAATGAATAAAAATTACTTATTTTCAATATTTGCACAAATATAAATAATCAGAGTCGATGCAAATTTTGCGTCTACTCTTTCTATAAAGCCCTAAGTAAACATTTGTATTTGATATTTAATGTGAGATTTCCAATAATCGCAATTGATAAAATTTTAATACATACTTCTCGAGTAACAAATAAAATGTGCAAAATGAAAATCTTTACCGAGAAATAGAATAAGTTCCAAATGAACTCTTTTTCGATCAACGATAATATAGTTATACATAACACTGTCCTTGCACGAAATTGTCAATTCGCTTGAGCATAAGGAAAAAATTGTTATCTCTCTCATATGTAAAATGACGTAACCGTGTTTGAAATATTTTCGAATGACCGTAGCCGTAGTTGGAAACATTGGCGAATTTTGAGATTCTTCTCTTGAACGTTTTTCATATTCAATTTCGAATTGTTACGTACGAGACTAGAATTAGAAGATTGCATTAGCTAAACGATAGCTTAGAATTGGAGAGTTGTAATTCAGAAACTATTTTAATCAAGGCATGCAATGATCTCAACGTACGATATTGGTGGGCAACGAATGTTTTCTACCAATATTTGGGACTGATATGACAACTTCGATTATGATTAATAAATTATGTATAAATCTATAAATATATATATATATAATAATATATATAATAT
>UCOK01006070.1:0-22304 GCA_900474325.1 Synergus umbraculus | reverse complement strand
GATATCCATGAACCTGTTTATGTCACAATTAACATCACACCCCTCCCACTTTTCTTGGAAAATGTTCGAGTCACACTTTTTAATAGGGACACACCCCTAAAATATATCCAGGAACTTGTTTAGGTCACAATTAAAGTCACACCCCTATCCCTTTTCCATGAATTCATTAACGTCACACCTCATAGTTAAGCCATACCCCTCCAACTATTCTAGGCGTCACACCCCTTCCACTTCTCTTGGAATATGTTCGCCACACTTGGTAATAGGGTCACACCCCTAAAAGATATCCATGAACCTGTTTATGTCACAATTAACATCACACCCCTCCCACTTTTCTTGGAAAATGTTCGAGTCACACTTTTTAATAGGGACACACCCCTAAAATATATCCAGGAACTTGTTTAGGTCACAATTAAAGTCACACCCCTATCCCTTTTCCATGAATTCATTAACGTCACACCTCATAGTTAAGCCATACCCCTCCAACTATTCTAGGCGTCACACCCCTTCCACTTCTCTTGGAATATGTTCGCCACACTTGGTAATAGGGTCACACCCCTAAAAGATATCCATGAACCTGTTTATGTCACAATTAACATCACACCCCTCCCACTTTTCTTGGAAAATGTTCGAGTCACACTTTTTAATAGGGACACACCCCTAAAATATATCCAGGAACTTGTTTAGGTCACAATTAAAGTCACACCCCTATCCCTTTTCCATGAATTCATTAACGTCACACCTCATAGTTAAGCCATACCCCTCCAACTATTCTAGGCGTCACACCCCTTCCACTTCTCTTGGAATATGTTCGCCACACTTGGTAATAGGGTCACACCCCTAAAAGATATCCATGAACCTGTTTATGTCACAATTAACATCACACCCCTCCCACTTTTCTTGGAAAATGTTCGAGTCACACTTTTTAATAGGGACACACCCCTAAAATATATCCAGGAACTTGTTTAGGTCACAATTAAAGTCACACCCCTATCCCTTTTCCATGAATTCATTAACGTCACACCTCATAGTTAAGCCATACCCCTCCAACTATTCTAGGCGTCACACCCCTTCCACTTCTCTTGGAATATGTTCGCCACACTTGGTAATAGGGTCACACCCCTAAAAGATATCCATGAACCTGTTTATGTCACAATTAACATCACACCCCTCCCACTTTTCTTGGAAAATGTTCGAGTCACACTTTTTAATAGGGACACACCCCTAAAATATATCCAGGAACTTGTTTAGGTCACAATTAAAGTCACACCCCTATCCCTTTTCCATGAATTCATTAACGTCACACCTCATAGTTAAGCCATACCCCTCCAACTATTCTAGGCGTCACACCCCTTCCACTTCTCTTGGAATATGTTCGCCACACTTGGTAATAGGGTCACACCCCTAAAAGATATCCATGAACCTGTTTATGTCACAATTAACATCACACCCCTCCCACTTTTCTTGGAAAATGTTCGAGTCACACTTTTTAATAGGGACACACCCCTAAAATATATCCAGGAACTTGTTTAGGTCACAATTAAAGTCACACCCCTATCCCTTTTCCATGAATTCATTAACGTCACACCTCATAGTTAAGCCATACCCCTCCAACGTTTCTAGGCGTCACACCCCCCACTTTTCTTGGAATAAGTTCGAGTCACGCTTGTTAATAGGATCACACCCCTCCCTCTTTCGCTATTTGTTAAATAACACATTTTGGTTGAGCAACCCCCCTAAAAGATTTCCGAAACCTGTTTAGGTCACAATTAGCATCACACCATTCTCCCTTTTCCATTGATTCCTTAATGCCACCCCTAATATTGAAGTCATACCCCTCCAACTCTTCTAGGCGTCAAACCCCACCAACTTTTCTTGGAATATGTTCGAGTCACACTTGTTAATAGGGTCACATCCCTAAAATATGTCCAGAAACCTGTTTATGTCACAATTGTTAGTAGCGTCACACCCAACTTCCTTTTTAGTGGATTCCTTAACGTCACACCTAATAGTCAAGTCATACCCCTCCAACTCTTCTAGACGTCACCCCCCTCCCACTCTTCTTTGGATATGTTCGAGCCACACTTATTAATAGAGTCATACCCCTAAAAGATATCCAGGAACCTATTTAGGTCACAATTAGCGTCACACCACTCTCCCTTTTCCATGGATTCCTTAATATCACGCCTAATATTTAAGTCATACCCCTCCCACTTTTCTAGACACAAATTCCTGTCATATCTCCTTCATACTCTAAATTCCAGAATATAATTGATAAAATAATTCTTTTTCAATAAGCTATTGAGAATAAATGAAGATATTTTATTGATTTTATAATGAAAATGGTGCAAATTACATTACACAGCACTACTCTAAGGAATAATTTTTCGGGATTTGCGTATTGAACAGTTTTTAACCAGGTAGAAACTGAATTCGAGAAATTGTCTTTGTGGATGGAAACAAAAAAACTGAAAGGAACTGGAGGGTAATTAATTCCAAAAGACTGCCCCTGAGTAAGTGCACGATCGGCTGTGAAGTAATTAATTCATTGGTTCGTCGATTCGCCGGCGCAGTGCGTCCTGCAGCGCAGCGCGGCTTTGAGTTTTAACTCGGAGCCGATGAACCGGCCAATTACGCTCGGCTGATTGTAGTGAAGGGCGATCTTACGACCCCCAGGGCGAAAGTACGTCAACAGCGACTGATTCTATTTCATGAAATTCGAAATTATTCTTAATTAAGATTAATACAGCTGAACTAAATCGATGCATGCCTATGAATCATGCTAATCAGCGAATATCATTTTATGAATAATAATCACGAATTATTCTTTCAATCTCTAGTTCAGGGATGTTCACAGACCACCAGTATTTCCCCTACCTCGCTTTTCTTCCCCCTCTCTTTCAATCCCCACTTCTGTATTCCTTCCCATTTCTCGCGTATTCTTTATATCCCTGTCTTCCATCAACTCCCGCCTATCTCTTTCTATCTTTTCAATTTCTTTTCAATCTCTTCCTAACTCTCTCTATCTCTTGAGTGCATCTTTCTACCCTTGTCAGTCTCATTTCGTTCCTATCTCTTTCAATCTCCAATTCTCTTATTCTCTATTCTTTTTTATCTCTCGCTTATTCTCTCCTATACCTTTCTATGTTCTTGTAAATAAATTCGCTCCTATCTCTTTTAATCCTCACTTTTCTATCCCTTTTAACACGGTGGTCAGGAAGTGTCAAGGAAAAAAAATTTTTCAGGGAAGTCAGGGAAAATAGAAGTTAATAAAATAGAAGATTATAAAATTGAATTTTATAATTTTATAAAATATATTTATTTTTTATATTTTATAAATATGAAGTTTATAAAATAGAGAAGTCATAGAAATAATAGAAGTCAGGTTAAATATAAATTTAGATTTATGCTAATTATGTTATTTTTGTCGTATTGCATATATAGATTTTATAGTTTATTTAACAGATTTTAGAAACTTTCAAAGGATTTCCGAGCATTCTTTGAAATTCTTTGGGTTTCTAATGATTTCAAGAGATTTTCAATAATTTTAAAAGATTTTAAGAGGGTTCTACGAATTTAAAGGGATTACAAGTGATTTGTATAATTAATAGATTTAGTGGAATTTTAAAATTTGTAAGAATTTTAAGCTTATGAGAAAGTTTTTCTTTGAAACGTGAGGTTTTTTAATAATTTATGTATTTCTTTTCTGTTGCAGGTAAGAAAACTGATAAATTCTGATGATGGGTCTATTGTGCGTATAAAAGAAATTAGTAGGATTAAGAGAAATGTCTGAGAAAGTAGAAATTGATCTATTAATAAAAATAATGAATTACAATTAAGTTACACTCATCTCCCGATCGACGGCACTTTTTACGCTTGCCTGATTCTGCGTCCCCCCCCCCCCCGCGCGTCCCTTCATAGCCTACACTGAAGTGCCGGCGCTTGAAGTGACCTCGAAGTCAGAGCCGTACTGTATGGCCTGCGTAGTATAGGAATTAGCGAATCTTAAAGTGTACATATATGCGGTCCTGAGTGGTGACGTCAGAGTGCTCGTCCGATCGACGGCACTCAACCCCTGAGCGGTGCCATCGATCGGGAGATGAGTGTAATAGATTTTAGATTTGAAAGGATTTCGAGGGATTATAAGAAATTTCCAGTCAATCTTTGATATTGACGCACTTTGAGAGATATTAAAGTTTCTTTTGGAATTTTGAAGGATTATATTAAATTTTAAAAGATTTTTAGGAATTTAAAAAAACTTTCAAGTTTTTTGAAGAATTTAAAGGATTTGAAATGATTTTGAGGAATGTTAAAACAATTAGTATACATTTAAAGGTTTTCATGAAATATTAATAAATTTGATAGGATATCACCGAATTTTAAGATGTTTCTAGGAATGTTAAGAAATTTCAATGAATTTTAAAAGATTTCCAAGGCTGTATTCAATTTGAAGGATTTTTATGAAGTTTAAGTGTTCTGAACTGATTTTAAATTTTAAATTAATAATTAATTATTAATTAATTAATAATTCACTCCTATGTGTTTTAATCCCGTCATTTCTATCATATCGCGACACATGAAGGCTAGCTGATTTCTTATATAGGATAATCACTCCCGAGCAATAACGTGAAGTCCGAGTGTACCTATCTTTAAAACAGGGAGGTTTAGTTCTTTTTTTTTTCATCATGGCAATTCTTTTAAAGTTTAGGACCGAGTTATTGTTAGTGCTAAGGGCATAATATTTTTTCTTCCAATTAATTGAAACATTTCCTTAGCCCGCACGAGTGAGTAAGTGGACTTTTAGTGAAATGTAAAATTTTATGAGCAATGTCGTATACGAGTACGACTAAACCGGTAAAGGGCATTAAGGAAATGGCAGAGCTAATTTTTAAGATGCCGATCTGCAAAGCGTAGGTCGCACATAACGGGAGCCAGTAAAATTGTAGTATTTCGCAAAAGTGGATGTTATCGATCCTGGCACGGCTCTGCGTGTGGGTCTGGAATATAGACGAATGTTATCGTTACCCTTAAAGCAAACGTGGCTTTATCTGAATGAAAACAAACGCTAAACGAGACGGCCAACATTTAAAAGGTCGCATATATAGTATAATAATTTTCCCGGAATAACTACAATACATCGAGATAAGCCTTTCACGCGAGTAAATAATTATAAAAATATTTTACAAAACGAGAAAAATAACCTGTTGTGGTTCTGGGATTGTGCTAATTTAAATTTTTTTAATTTTCAGTTTAAAAGTTTTTTTTGATACAAACCAAATCGTAATAAATCTGAATCACTGGAAAGTGAATGAAAGATTATAAATAGAAGTATGAAGACTTGTTCAATTTGTATCGTGACAGAGTACCAAGTATTGAATTGCTGTGCAGATATACTGCTGAAAAAAAGTGTGTTTCCTACAATAGTTAAGCTGTATCGTTAATTAATTGGATGCCAATTGATTAGATCGAAAGGCCAGATGTTGTTGCGCCTACCGTCGGTGCAATTTATTCGTGACATTTGGATTCGCGATCGGTAACATTTCCAATTATAGTTCCCGTTATACTTCGACTGCTATCGAGTAATGGGTGCAACTGTCTTGAAACTTTCTCCAAATGATGAAAAATTGAAATCAGAATTATAACGAATTAGCCCCATAATTAAGTATTTTATCTTTTGTATTTCACACCTGAGTATAATTTTCGCAATCAAAGCAAATAAATTGTTGAGTATTTTTTTTTTCTTGCTTTTCTCCTCTTACTATCAGAATTCGGAAACCAATCTGTGGACGATTTTTGTGACGGTAAATCCTCCGGAAAGTCGTGAACGATAAAGGAAAGTCGTAAGGAAAGTTTCAGGACTCAAAAAAAGCGTCTGGAAGCAAAAAAAAATCTCTCCTGCGGTCGTTCTCGATATCTTGAGAGTTTACTTTGACGCTGATAAAAAGTCTTCTTCTGCGGAGTTTCGTCGCTCGGAAATTTCTCTAAGAGTTGAGCCATTGACGCATTAACGAAAAACGAAAATAAACTGACGATGATCAGAAGTATTATTATTTAAGAAAGTATTCATTCCTTATGTGTAAAAGTATGACTTATCAACCAAAATGGAAGGTGTGTTCGAACAACTTTTTGTGTCATGTTTATTATCTCCGTTTATGGTTTGGAGGATTGGTGAAAGTATAACGTTGAGTGAAATACGTCTTGACCTTACAGAAAGTGTCTTCATCGTCGAAAATATTGGTCCAATTAATAAGTTTTCAGGATCGAGATTGAGAAATCGAATTTATTGGCATCCCAGGCTCGCGAATTACAGTTGCTCCTGATTCGAAGATATATTTATGGCTGAAAGTATCCAGGATTGATTCGAGCATTTACAAAATAATGTAGGGCTTCCATTAAGTAAACGCGTCCATAAATCACAAAAATAACATCATATTCACATTTTTGAAGATCTTTGTTTATTGAAGCAAAAAATTTAATATTTCTCTTTCATTTTGCCACACTCTTCATCTTAATTTTATATTTCGAAATGAAGTGGATGTAAAAAAAAATAGCGAATATCTGCTTCATTTAATTGCATCAATTAAAACATATACTTTTTAAAGTACACACATCAGTGGTTCTCATTCAGCTGCATTTAAATCTGAAAATTACGACTGACAACCGCGCGCCATTCTCAAAATACCCAGATAGAGAAATTCGCTGCACCTGACCTGACTTTCAGAGACGACGAAGTGTCGTGTTCTCGTCTAATTCATTTGAGCTTTTTCAGAGCCAGAAAGAGAAACTGGACTTAAAATAATAAAAAGAGCAAAACAGGAAGACCAATTACGTTACTAGAGTTGGTATACCGAGAGTACAAGACAGTAACCAGTTTATGTCATTTGCATTACTGCGGCTTGTAAACCGCCGACCAAATTAAAGGGCTGGGGTAATTTAAACAGTAGCCGTCGGTTGAGCACCACTGCGTTTAAGCAGACGCTTTGCGACGTTGCCACGTTTCGTGTATCCCACTCTTCTATCGACCGAGCAACGTTGCCAGTACCTAGAGAGTTTCCTTTATCGCCCCTTTTATTTCTATGTATCCATGAACACATTGAACACCCTTCGTCTCTCCCTTTCTCTCTTTCTAGATCTGCACCCTCTCGATGTTTTTTCTCTCTCTCACTCTCACTCTACTTTCCCCATATTTTTCGATGCATCTCTTCTTTTTTTCTTCCTCACTCTTTCCAGCATCCAAGCTTTCAAATTCACACTCTTTTTGATTCTCAGCTGTTTCGTCTTCGTCTGAGGAATAAATGCCCCAATGACCTCAAGGCCTAAGTTCTTCTCACCTTTGTCCAACTTTTTGATCCTCTTTTGGTCCTTCCGGTCAGGCCCTTGCAGACTTAAGAGAATTTTTTGAAAAAAGAAATAGTGTACTAGAGTTTGGTCAAATGAAGAGCGTTATGGCAAAACAGCCTTAAATTTTCGACATTGTCCTTATATTTTTAGAGAAAAATTCAATTACAATAAACTCAAAACAAATAATAAACAAATTTCTTTTTTAATTTTGAAAGTTTTTATAACAGTTATTAAACTTCAAGATAAAGAGATTAATCTCGATATTCCATTCAATAAGATCAAAAAGAAATTAGATTCAGCGATAATATTGAATTTTTGGCTAATTTTGAAAAATTACTTTGGCAGGTGTAGGAAAGATATTTTCTTTTAAATCTATTAATTATTATTTAAAGTAATATAAACGATGGAAGATTTTTAATTTATTGTAACTGAACTATTTCTTTGTTAACCATCTTAGAAATCTGAATTAAGTGATTAAAAACATTTTAGAAACAATTCAGCCAACAAAAATAAATTTTAGTTCAATTTATTATTTGCAAACTTTATTTTCTTTATTACATAAAATTTTTAGGGTGAAATTATAGAACATGCGAGCTGCTTCTTTAGAAAGAAAATTTATTTTGATCAAAATTAATCTAATTACGAATTTTTACATTTATTTGTTTACATTCAGATAAATAGCTTTTAATACTTAACATGATTTCCATTAACTAAAAAAATTAAAATAAAATTATAAAGTAAATTAGAGTTTCCGTTCATGTTTTTGTGAATCTCCTGATAATAATTTTCAAAATGTTTCATTAGTCCAGAAGTACTATTACTTTTCATGCTTATAATTTTTTCGTTTCCATTTTTAGCACCTAATTTACAACTTGATGTTTCATTTACCTCATTATCCACTTTAATTTCGAAATTTTCTTTTAATTCTTTACTCCGTTCTCCTCTCTCTTCACTGCCACTTCAATTATAAACTTAATTAGATAATAAATATTATAATAAGTAACTTAATCTTCTCTTTCAAATTAATTTCGTTTTATCCACTGTTTCAAATTAACAGCTTACGTCCTTAAAATAAAAAAATATCGTCGACAATATTTTCTCAATATCGATCAATAAAACTCAAGAATAAATAAATTCTTCTTTTACCGTGCATCACTATATGACATAGGAAAAGCTACCATATTCACCTTGTGAATATCTATGACTTAATTCATCTTCAAGTGAAGCAATAAAATAAAGTCAATTAAACCAAACTCAATTACTCAAGTATAATCAGATTAAAACCTCTCAGAATGGAATTTAATAATCTCTGATTTAATTGCACCAGGGCAAAATTAGAAATAATCAGTGAAATTCGTCCTCCAGACACGCCACATAACTCACTAAGTACATTCGTCAAGTTTCCAGCTCTAGCAATACCTAATTACCCAAGAATAGAACCCCGAAGGTACTTATAATGGCTTTCCTTGAGCCTTGTAGAACACGCGTGGGTCTAAAAGTAAACACTAAAACTAAGCGATATTTTGCGTGAATTGATCCAACACCAATGGATATTATTTCAAAATTTCTTTTTTTTATGAATATGAAATCAGGGCTGAAGAAAATCTGAAAAAAAATATTTTTCTTGTAAAAAAATTGTAGGTATATATACGATTGTATATTTTTAATTTATTCAGAATGATCTCGACACTTCCTGGCATTTAGATCGAAGATTTTCTCAACTTTCGCTGGTGCAAAATACCGACATTTCATCTATTCGTGCCAAGTATAGGTCTTAATAAAGCATCTACCTACCACGATGCTGAATTCGGTTCCTTTATGTACCTTTCGAGAGCGGCAGTCGGCATAATGTCTTGTAATGAAGATTAATCTGGTACCGGCGAACGACAGCTCTGCATTCGTAAATCAATCACATACGTCCGATTATCATTCAAATCAGTCCTACTCAGTGCACAATCTTCTCCATTCGCCAATCAGGTCCTTGCGTAAGTTACCGAGTCGATATTTCCATCCCCAAAAGTGTCAAAAGCATATTTCTAGCTCAAGGTCTCGTTAAGGGTGACTTGTTTCACAACTGTGGTGTCAAATAGCAATTTAGCCGGGTGTAAAATATTAATAATTGTAATAATAATTACTGATATTAATAATAATAATAATGCCATAATTAATACTACAAAAGTTTATTGTGAGAAAGATTCATATACTCGAAACTCATGATAGCGATGCTCGTCTTATCGGTTCCGTAGATTTGGTGGTACTATATATACATATATTTGGTCAGGGGTTCACTGGGGCGGGAAGAGAGACGCCTCGAACTTAGCAGTACAATGGAAACGTGGCAACGTTTCCATTTTTTCCAATACGCCCGTGTTAGCGGCCGACCAACCGAGCTGACCGCTAACATGAGCTTCGAGTGTATTCTTATATGAGAGTGTGTTTCAAATAGACTTTCACATCCTTGATATTTTTGGAACCAAATTTTTCAGGGTAATAACATTTCATAAATTTTTCCTGTGGGTTTTTTAAAGCAGGAATTTTCACGAAAAGAGCAAAGAGTCAATTCGTCACCCCCACTCCTACGACCTTCGGAAGAATAGATCGTGGTGGGGGGAGCACAACAGCTCTCTGGTGCTTTCGACTACTTGACGATCGAAGTCGAGCAGATCCGCGAACGTCCGAACCGAAACGAGAAGTGGAGTGAGTTCGGAGAAGCACTCGAAGAGGGGGAAGGAAAGTGAAGTAGGGGAAGCACTGGAAGTTGTTCGAGGACCTCCGTGTTTTAAAGATACACTCGGACTTCATGTTATTGCCCTAGGAGTGTTTTATCCTATATAAGAAATCAGCTAGCCGTTATCTTGGATTTTGGCTCCTTTGTATCTTGGATACACTTCATGATCTGCGCCATTTTGAATTCTAAAGATCAGATTATTATAGTATAGAGGTAAGGATGGATTTGAATAAAAAAAAAGATAAGCTGAGATAGATAAGAAGGCATTGCAGGAGATAGTATTAAAACTAGGCTGAGATAGAAATAAAGGAATCAAAACACATAGGAGTGAATTTTGATTTAAAAGGAGGTAGAAAGGTATAGATGAGAATAGGAGAGAAATAGAAAGGGATAAATGTGGAAGGCGAGAGATTGAAAGGGATAGAAAAGTGTGGATTAAAAGAGGTAGAAGATTTAAAACCCAATGAGGTTTAAAGAGGTAAGAGCTAACAGTGATTGATAAGGAGATAGAAAAAGATGGAGAACTGGAGATCGCAAGAGATAGAGATTGACAAGAAGATAGAAAGAGATAAACGGTAGTAGATGGAAGATAGGGATATAGAAGGATAGATAAGAATAAGCGAGACCTAGGAAGGAATACCGAAGTAGGGATTGAAAGAGATAGACAGGAGTAGATGGAAGATAGGGATATAGAAGGATAGATAAGAATAGGCGAGACCTAGGAAGGAGTACAGAAGTAGGGATTGAAAGAGATAGAAAGAGATAAACAGGAGTAAATGGAAGATAGGAATATAGAAGGATAGATAAGAATAAGCGAGACCTAGGAAGGAATACGGAAGTAGGGATTGAAAGAGATAGACAGGAGTAGGTGGAAGATAGGGATATAGAAGGATAGATAAGAATAGGCGAGACCTAGGAAGGAGTACAGAAGTAGGGATTGAAAGAGATAGAGAGAGATAGAAAGAGATAAACAGGAGTAAATGGAAGATAGGAATATAGAAGAATAGATAAGAATAGGCGAGACCTAGGAAGGAATACAGAAGTAGAGATTGAAAGAGATAGGAGCTAACAGTAATTGACAAGGAGATAGAAAGATATATATATATATATATATATAGGGGATAGAGAGAGATAGAAGGAGATTGAGAAGGAATTTAATTGTAAGAGGAAATAGAAAGATATAGACGGGAGTAGACGGAACATAGGGATATAGAAGGATAGATAAGAATAGACGAGAGATAGGGAGGAATACAGAAGTAGGGATTGACAGAGATATGAGCTAACAGTGATTGACAAGGCTAGAAAAATACAGAAAAGAGATGCAGAGAGATAGAAAGAGATTGAGAGGAAATTGAAGAAATAGAAAAAGACAGACGGGAGTGGGTGGAAGATAGGGATATAGAAGGATAGATAAGAATAAGCGAGAGGTAATGAGGAAGATAGAAGTAGGGATTGAAAGAGATAGAAGCGAATTAAGATTGATAAGGAGATAGAAAGGAATAGACAAGAATAGGCGAGAGATAGCATGAAATAGAGAAGTGGGGATTGAAGCAGATAGGAACGAATTGAGATTAACAAGGAGATAGAAAGGGATAAATAATGATAGACGAGAGATGGGGAGGAATACATAAGTAGAGATTGAAGTAGATAGAAGCGAATTGTGATTGACAAAGAGTTAGAAAGAAAATAAATTGAAAATAAATTGAAAAGGAGATAGAAGGAGATAGACAAGAATAGAAGGGAGATAGACAGGAATAGAAGGAAGATATACAGGGATATAGAACTGAGGATTGAAAGAAACAAGAGCGACTTTGAGTAACAAGGAGGGAGAAAGAGGTAGGCTGCAATATACGAGAGATAGGAAGGAATTAAAGGGTATTTGCGTGAAATAGAAGGAAATAGAGGAGTGGGGATTGAAAGGGATAGGAGCAAACGGTAATTGTCAAGAATATAAAAAGAGATAAACAGACATAGACAAGAAAGAGATATGCGGCATTGAAAAAGATAGGCGTGGATTGAAATGGAGATAGAAAGAGATATGCGGGGATAGGGAAGAGATAGAAAAGGATAAAAAATGGCAGATAAAAAGAAATTAGTTTGGACGTGGAATTAATATGGAGATATAAAGAGATAGAAGGGAATAGACAATAGATAGAATTGGATAAACAATCTTTATCCCTTTCTATCTTGGAGATAGAAAGGGATTGGATATCGATCTCTTTACTTTCAACAGGGGCAATAACGTGAAGTCCCAGTGTATTTTGAAAATTGTTGCGAATTTCTGTAGTTCAAATTTTCTATGAAATCTCTTGATATTCTTTTAAAATCCCTTAAAACTCCCTTAAGTGTCTTAAAATCTTTTAAAATTCCGGAAAACGCGAATTCCTGGTAAATAAGATAAAAGAGATATTAAGATGGATTACTACTTATTGAGAAATTGACGATAAAACTAATGGATGGTCACAAATTGTTCTTCATGATAAAAACATCTTCACGCATTTTTGCCGAGTGGCGCCGATATTTCTCGTATTTCTGGAAACCCTGCGCGTTCCTAAAGTCGAATAAATCAATTGGAGATACTCATCGACTTTGGGAAGCAAGATTTTCTTTATAACCAACATAAGTACACGCAGTTTATACGTCAAACGCTATCGAGTTTATAAAGTGTACGTGCATGGGTTGGATAACTCGAGAATACTGTTGCATTCACAAAAAAGCGCGTCATCGACCACGAACAAATTGCTCGTTTATTCCACACGTGAACATGAAATAAAAACGATCTTATCCTTCAGGTATATCAAAAATCATTCACAGCAGTCGGAAACAAAAAAGCTTCATGGAAATAAAGAGTAAAATACTATATAACAAAAGAAAGTAGATAAATTCATGGATTGGTTAATTAAACAATTGTCATTATAATTATTATTGTTAGTAATAATAACACAGCCCACAAAAATCTGCTTATTTTTTATTCGAGTTTTAATTTTTTTATCTCAAATTATTACCCCATAAATAAAAAAAAAAATAATAATAATAATAATAATAATAAGATAAAAATAAAATGAACCATTCAGCCCCAACATGACGGCAAAACGAACTGAAATCTGACTGGTTATAATGTAAGCAACTGAGCGATGCATAGATGATGGAAAAATGATGAAAATAGCAGTTTACATAATTTTCCACTTTTTCCAAGTATCTTGCATCTTTTACTGATTGATAACTCAATTATGAAATTTTGTTAAATGCCAGCACAACGGCTTTACCTTCTGCTGACTATGTTCAGCCAATTGCAACGCCGGTCGCCTCCTCTCGATTATTCGCTTATTAATTACCGCGGAGCAACAATTGCAATAATCTGCGTAGTCTCCTTGACATTTATCTCGAAATGGATACGTGTCAAACAATAGCTAGCGAACACTAATGAGTCGCCGGGTAATAAGTATGGACGCGTGAAATCGCATCGCGCCGCTGTTGTCCATTACACGTACGCACGTGCAGGGACAATATGCAACGCGATGGAAATCTAGATGTGCGGCGAGCTGACTAATCACGAAAATGAAAGGTCTCTTGTTCAAATAAAATATAATGTATAATATAGATTATAAGATAAATGTACCAATTCGCGTACGTGTCCCTATTTACGCCCTAATCGCATGAATTATTAGTAAAATAAAACAATTCGTACAATTATTTGTTCTAATAATTATTTATCAGAGAATTTATCTGAATTAGTGATTTAATAGAGCAAATTGTTGATTTTAAGACATAAAGTATGTTTGTGAAATATTAATAATTTATTAATATTATTAATATTAATAATATATTTTGCTATTTCGTGACCTTGAGACGGCGCGCGATTTTAAGAAAGTCAGTCTGCGACTAAATTATTCTTTACAAAAAAAATGTGGTCCAAAGAAGTGCCTTGAAAATCTTGCATACATTGTTGTTGCAAACCAGAATGATTTCTGAATGACTTGAAGTTTGTAAGCAGAAAAAAAAATCATACGCGTGTTTGTTTGCTAGTTTCTTAGAACTTTACGAAAACCTTCAAAGTCTCTTAAAATTCGTTAAAATATCTTAAAATTTGTTAAAAACACTTGAAATTCCTAGAAACGTCTTGAAATTCGTTAACATTCAAAATTCGTTAATATCATTAAAAATATTACCAAATTCAATATAATCCTTAAAAATTCTATAAAATTTTGGTAAAAGTCAGAAAAACAACTTGAAAGCCTTTAAAGTTATTAGAAATCGAATAAAATTCTACAAAATCTTAAAATCAGAAAAATCTCTTGAAATCCTTTAAAATTTTATGATTACCTTCTAATTCCTTTTAAATCTAAAAAATCTTTTAAAAATCATAAAAATCTTTCGAATACTTTTAAATTTCACGAAATGTTTTCAAACTCATAAAAATATCTTAAATTTTTTTAAAATCAATTCAAAATCGTGAAAATTTTTTAAAATTCGTTTGAACCTCTTAAAATTCCTCCAAATTCCACAATAATATTTAAAATCCATTCAAATTTTTAGAAACTCTGAAATCTCATAAAATCTCTCGAAATTCCACGACAATATTTAAAATCCCTTCAAATTCCTAGAAACCTTTTTCTAATTTCTTAAAATTTCACGAAAACCCTCGAAACTCCTTAAAATTCTTGGAAATCTTTTAAAAATCAGAAAAATCTTTTGAAATCACTTAAAATTATTAGAAATCTCGTAAAATTCTGAAAACTCTTAAAATTGCATGAATTCCTTTAAAATTTTACGAAATATTCTAAAATTCTTTAGAATTACAGCATAACATTCCAGAATTCCATGGAATTCATGGAAATTTTATGAAAAAATTTTTAATTCATTAAAATCCCATAAAACTCTCTGAAACCTTTTGAAATCACTTAAAATTCCTCGAAACTTCAAAGCAAGATTTAAAATTCCTTAATATGTCTCAAAACACCCAGAAACCTTTCAAAATCACTTAAAATCTCACAAAAATCATTAAAAATCCTTTAAAATTTGTTAAAATTCCTTACTATTCCTTGAAATATTCTCTTGAAATTTTTTTAAATTCCATAAAAATCTTCAAAATCATAAATATTTTGAAATCCCCCTTAAAGTTCATAAAAATATCTAAAAAATCCCATAAACCTCTTGAAATTCCATAAAATTCTTTAAAATTGTACAAAATCTTTTAAAAATCAGATAAATCTCTCGAAATCTTTTAAAATATTACAAGTCTAATAAAATTCCATTAAATACATAAAAATTCCGCAACATCTTTCAAAAATTCAAAAATTTCCTGAAAACCTTTAAAAAATTTGCAACCGTTGAAATCCTTTTAAATTATATGAAATATTTAAAAAATTGTAAAAATCTTTTGCAATCCCTCCATAATATTCCCTGAAAAACTTTAAAATCTCTTCAAATTCCCTGAAAATTATTGAAAGTTTACTGTAACTTAGAAATCTTACCAAATTCCACGAAATCCTTTAAAATTTTCACAAAATCTTTCAAGGATAAAAGAATGACTTGAAATCACTTTAAATTATTAGAAATTCCTTAAAACCCCAGAAAGCTCTTACAAACCTTTTTAAATTCTTTAAAATTTCATAAAAACCTTAGAAATCGCTTAAAATTCTTAGAAACCTGTTAAACTTCCTTAAAATTTCAAAACACTTTAAAATCACTTAACATTGTTAACATTCCACAAAATCTTTTTAATATCCTACCATTCTTTTGAATTTCGTAAAAAATCACTTAAAAATCACCAAATTCCCTTAAAATCCCTAGAATTCTCTTGAAATTCCTCTCTAAAAAAAGTGATTCCTCCCTAAAAATATCTCGAAAATCTCGCAAACTCTATAGTATCAAATCTGATTGTCTTTGTAATGACTTGAAATCGTAAGAAGTAAAATAAAATAATCGCGCGCGTATTGGTTTGCTACTTTGTATAAATTTTCAATTGGTACTTTAAATAAATAATATTAAAAAGCAGACAATATAGATATATCTGAAATCAAGGATTAAGGAATCATAATACTCGAAGCTCGTTTAAATAAATTTTATCAGGAAGCTGAGCTGCAAAGTTCATGAATAAAATTTGAATCAACTCGAAATATAATCTGCAGAGTATTATTTATGCTATTGATAATTATTGCGCTTTCGATCTGACGAAATATTCGAAAGGAGAACCGGCTTGCTGAAGAAAAACAAAAAAATCAAGAAGGATAACAAACGTACTGACACCGGTGCAATATTTCTTATTCGGTGTGCAAAATTCTCCCAACGAGGGAGCGGATTACATGTTGAAAACGTTCTCCGGGAGCAGACGTGGGCGGGACGGAGAATTTAACGCTCTCGAAATGTCAAACATCGTAGATAAAATGCCGCTCCCATTGTGGAGACAGTAGCCATATTGTGTATATGGATTAGCTTTCTTTTTTTCAGAACTTCTTTTTTTTTATTTTTTAAGAGTGGCACCGATCGATCTCCCTCTGCGAATTTTTTTTCTAGTCCCCAAAACACGCTTTTCCAGAATGCATTGTTAAACTGAAAAGCACTCGATCCCTGTCCAACAACGGACGAATGCCGCAGTATTTGTACAATCAAATAAAATAGTACAGGCTGTCGACTCTCACATATGTTCGAAAGGGTTTGCAATGGTAAAAACTATGTATGTAGTTCGGGGTTTCCTGTCACGCAAAGGGCTCGAGTTTCTGTCGATAGAGTTTCACAATTTTCTCTCATGAAGGTGTTAATGTATGTATTATATAAAAAATAAAAGAAATGTCAATAAATAAACGTATCCTTTTTCTGTTTCAGGTAAGGAAAAAAATTAATGGAGAAAAACACTCTCAAAGCTGTGTAAGTTTTAAATTTGGCTGAAGTTTCAGACGTCTGACGGTTTTTATTCGATTTAATGGAATAAAAATATCAACAATATAAATTTTCCAGAGTTTCGAAAATTTTGACGATTTACAACAAATTTCAAAGGATTTCAAAAAGTACAAGTACTTTTAATTAATTTTAAGGAATTTCAACAAAGTTGAAAAGATATCAAAAATAATTTTAGAGAATTACTTACAAGAGATTTGACAACAATTTGAAAATATTCCAAAAGATTTTAAATCATATTAAGGGATTTCAAAAGATTTTAAACGATTTTAAGAACATTAAAAGAAATCTGACAACATTTTAATTATTTCTTTAAGGATTTTAAAGGGATTAAAACCGAAAATTTCAAAAAATTAAAGGCTATAAGAGATTTTGATTGATTTTTGGGATTTTTAAGAGTTGAAAATAGTTATCAAATTAATTCTTCAGAGATTTCACTAGATTTAAAGAAATTTTAAGAGAATTCGAAGATTCTTGTAAAAATTTCAGGCGATTTTTGAAAGATATTTTAGAACTGTTTTCGAAAATTTTAAATTAAATTTTCTTTGAAATTTTTAATCTTATATTTTTAACCTTTTTAAAAACGTATTTTAAATAAGTAGAAAATTTGGTAAATTCTTTGAAATATCTTTTATTCTTTTTAAAATCCCTTAAAATGTACTCAAATTCCCTGTACTTCCTTAAAATAATTTTAAGTGGCTTGAAATCTATTGAAAATCTATTAAAAATCTTTTAAATTCTTTTGAAATTCATTAAAATTCCCTATAAACCCTTGAAATCTCTTGAAATCTACTGAAATCGATAACAATTCTTTTGATAACTTTTATAAACTATTTTAAAAATTCGTAAAAGTCTCTGAAATCAAATAAAATCTCTTAAAATTATTTAAAAATTTTTTAAATCCTCCTGTCTTTTTATCACTTAAAATTCCTAAACTTATTTAGAACTCTTTTTAAAAACCCACCAAATCCCTTAAAATAGTTTTAAATCCCTTGAAATCTTTAAAAAACCCGAGCAACGCCATTTAAATTTTTGCTAGTAAATAAAAATAAAATAAAATTGTTTTGAGAACTTATTTTTGATATTCTTAATCCAGGAAATGTTTAAAAAATAAAATAAAATAATTCGTCAGACTAGACGTCTGAAACTTCAACCCAATAAGTTTTAAAAACTTTAAGATCGTAAATTATACATTGCAAAATAGGGGAAATGTGTTTACATGGAAAAGAATAAGACCCTTCGTTTCTCTTGCGATATCAATGGATCGCTGAATTAATGAAACTTCCCATCTTTACTGGTGTTTTTTTTTTATTTTTTTTACTTCCGCGGAAAAACTGCAAGGGAATGGATGTGTGTAGAAAACCAAAAGTACATTCACCCCAGGAAGCATTGGAGGGAAAAAATTTTGTAATCTATGCATCTAGCAATCGTTATCCTATGATCGTTTTCCTGACGTCGCATATGCGCGCGCACGAACTAACAGCTGTTTTCAACATCTGCGCACCTATTGCCTTAATAAATTATATGCGCAAGGTCCTAACTGTGACGAGTTTATACATCAGCCGCTTTTGAATTTTAGCGATATTTTAGTTTTATTTTAGAATTAAAATGTAGATTACAGGTCGTTATCTATTTTAAATTTTAAATTATTATAACTTTTTCGGATAATCAGTCCAAATATTTTTGTTTGACACTTGCAATTTTAAATTTCTTGAAATTTCTTTAAATGAATTAAAAGGTCATGAAATCTTTGAAATCCTCTGAGATTTCTTGAAAATCTTCTGAATTTTTTGGAAATCGTTTCCAATTCTTTAAAAGCATTTTAAAACTCTTGATATTCATGGAAATCACTTAAAATCTCTTGAAATGAGTTGAATTCTCTAGAAATTTCTTTAACTCATTTACAATCTTCAAAAATCATTTTTAATATTTTGAAATCACTTAAAATCACTTGAAATTCCTTAAAATTACTTAAAGTATCTAGAGTTCTTATAAGGTGGTTGAAATATTTTAAATTCCCTTCAAAATCTTTGATATTTTCGAAACTCGTCTAAAATTGTTCAAATTTTTGAACTTCCTTAAAATCACTTAAAGTCTCTTGAAATCCCTCGAGTTTTTAAACATATTTTAAAAATCTTTAAAGACATTCAAAACATTTCGAAATCTTTTAGTAATCGAAAAATAAATCTTTAACTGCCCTTGAAATTGATATTTGAAATATTTTTTTCTTGAGAAGAATTTGTTTAATTTTTTTTATGGTTTTGTAAGAAATTTTAACTTCACTTCTTAAGTTGAAGTATCAGACGAGAAAAGAAGTTCTCAAAACCATTTTATTTTATTGTTATTTACTAGCACAAATTTACCTGGCGTTGCTCAGAATTTAAGAAGTTTCAAGGGATTTTAAAAGTATTTTAAGGGATTTCGCAAGATTATAAATGTGTTCTAAAGAATTTTAAGAATTTTAATTGATAAAAGGACTTTGAATGTTTTAAAAAATTGTTAAAGAATTCTCAAAAATTTTATTTGTTTTCAGAGACTTTTATGAATTTTTAAAAAAGTTCATAAGAGTTATCGAAAGGTTTTTAAGACATTTTTATTGATTTCACTAGATTTCAAGAGATTTCTAAGGTTCGTAGGGAATTTTACTTAATTTCAAAGGAATTCAACAGATTTTTCAGGAAAAGCCATCTTTTAACAATTATTATAAAATATCTTGAAAACCCCTTAAAATTTTTACAAAAATCTTCAAAATCTCTTAAACTTTCTTTAAATCTTGTGAAATCTCTGAAAAATTTTAAAATCCTTTTCATAACTATTTTCAACTCTTTAAAAAATAATTTTAAAAGATTTCGAGAGGTTTTCCTAATTTTTAAAAGATTTTGTAGAATCTTTAAGGATTTCATAGAATTTGACAAGATTTCTAATGATTTTAAGGGATTTTCAATGAATTTCAAGGGGTTTCTAGGAATATTTAGAGATTTTAATGAATCTTAACGTAGATTTCAAAAGATTTCTGATTTTGAAAATTTTTGTGGAATTTTAATCTTTGAAAAATTTTTATTATTGATATTTTTATTCCAATAATTCTAAAAAAAACGTCAGACTAGATGTCTGAAACTTCAACTAAATACTTCACTTATTTCAATTCACATTATGATTTAAATTTTATTGACTTTAATTGTAGATCAAATATTTTTTCCTTGTATAAAAAATTCCTAATATTTCCATATTAGTTTGTTTCCATTTTTATCACCTATTTCTCATCCATTTTTATTTTAAAAAAATCCACCTTTTCTTAATGAAAAAAGGTAATATGATGTCCGAAAACAAATTCATAATTTTTTTCTAATTTACTAATAATAATGTAATAATAATAGTAATTATAATAATTACATAATAAATACTTAACTACCACTAAAGAGCACTATTATGCCATAACTATGAAACTACCTTCTGAAAAAGCGTTAGAATTCCCTCCTATTATAAAGAGGAACAAATATGAACAAAAAAAAAGGCCTTACGAAGAGTCGCCCTTTCTATTATTCGAAAAAATATTTTGGGATGGAAGGTCCTGGTCATCGATGCAATAAATGTATCTTTCTCACATTCTGGCGGCAGTATTGTATGCGAAAGTGGCTTTAGATTTTCGGTTTATGATAGTAGTACGAGGAGGGACCAATGGGAGGCGTCGGAAGGGAATCTAACGAAGCTTTATCTACACGAGAACAATATCGTGGGATGACAGGGCTCACCAATCGCCAATAAAACACCCCATAAGCCAAAACGTCGGCAACCACGAGTCTGACTCGTTGCTCTCTAGTTCCACCCTAAAACTCCATGAAGAGACCCTCCGTACTTTATGTACATGTTCTACACTATCCGTTGCATCAAACTACACGTGCGAGGCTCGATAAGGTCTCCACGAATTACATTTTACATTCGCAAAACTTAGTTAGAGTTGTTGCTAAAGCCGTTTAATAGAATTCAACTGAATAAAATACCACCTTGTCGAAAGCATGACTTTTACACCTGCAATCGAGCAACGAGATCTTCATCCAAGTTACTCGAATTATTGAGTATTAGGCTACTACTGAATATAATTATAATATATAAAATTAATATAATTAATTATTTATTTTTATTACTTTTAAAATTATTAATTATGGATAATTAACTATTATAATTATATAATTGTATCTATTAGTGTCTTGTCAGATTAAGAAACTTCAAATTCAAGCCTTCCTAGTGGGCAAAAGATTTAAAGAAGTTTTTAGAACGTCCTAAAAACTTCCTATGTCAGGCCAAAAACGTCCAGCCTTCAAAATATAAAAATATTGAAAGGATTTTGCTTCCTCATAGAGGAAGCTTTTTGTACACGCAGAAAAAAATCTGTTGAATCTACACAAAAATTTGTAGAATCTACAGATTTTTTCTGCTATATTACTCTAATAGAAGCATTTCTGTAAATTTTACAGATAGAGTTGTAAGATTAACAGATTTTATCTGTTAAAATAGCAGAATCTGTAACTTTAACAGATTCATTTTTCTGCGTGTAGTCGTTAGATTTTTATGTATTTCTAAAATGCCACACAGAAAAAAGCTGTTGAATCTACAGATTTAATCTGCTGCAATAGGAACTGCAGATTATTTCTGTAGATTTAACAGAAAATTTTTGTTGGATTTACAGATAAAATCTGTTGAATCTACAGATGAAATCTGTAAATTTTACATTTACAGATTTTTTGTGCTTTCAAACATAAAAATAACTTAGAAACATGGTTTACTCGTATGGATATACTTATTACTAATCGATATTTATAAATTTTAATGCATAATACATATATAACAAATAAATAACACACATTTTTCCTCAATGCACTCAGTCATAGACAAATATTAAATTTAACAGGGGTGCGATTATGTAACTTGACTTTCACGTTCACCTCACTTCACGTCGTGAATTTAAAAATGCAAAATTAAAAAAAAATTGAAATCTAAACGTGAAAGTGAAGTTACATAATCGCACCCCAGATTGAATTTGTAAAATTTACAGAATTCTTCTGTTAATTTTACAAATTTTCATCACTCCAAATCAACAGATTTTCATCAGTAAATATAACAGATTCTTTCTGCTATATTATTAGATGACTAACAGAAGCATTTCTGTAAATTTTACAGATAAAGTAGTAAGAATAACAGATTTTATCTGTTCAAATAGCAGAAATATCCAACAGATCTGTAACTTTATCAGATTTCTTTTTCTACCTGTAGTTTAATTAAATTTAATGCATTTATTTGAATATTATAGAAATTCGAGAGAAATTGATCTATTCATAAT
>UCOK01006069.1:0-47793 GCA_900474325.1 Synergus umbraculus | reverse complement strand
CACTGATTCAAGTTTAGAGAGTATGGATGGAAATGGACGACTTTTGTACAAACGGTTTTATTTGGATCTACAGCCTAAACAGACGTAGATCATTTTCTTTGAAAAAAAGAAGAAAATATAGTTAATAGCAGCATATAAAAAGGCATTCTTGGCAATCAGATTCCGAAGCTTTCAGACAAGTTTGAACACGCTTCCAGGTTCAGGCACTTCCTTTAGTTCCTGGATCTTGGAAGAATAACGATGTCTACTGCTCGAGACGGCGGCAGTTGTGTATCGCTGAAAATAGATTCTTAAATCGACGAGAACTCGACCTGTGAATGCACTCACCATGCAAAGTGTGACCTATAGAAAGTTCGATGTACCGATCAATGAAAAAAATCGATAATCAGAGTTCGCACTTAATCAGCAAACCCGGATTGCAAAACGACGTCAGCAAATCTAATATCGTTCTACAAAGTAATAACGAATATAGTAACTTAGAAAAATGGGTCCTTCTATCAATTTTAATGTCATGAATGCATTTATTATTATTCAGAGAAGAGAAAAAAACCCTAGCTCACATATGTCGAACATTTAGATCGCGATGGAAACGATTATTTAGAAAAAGCAATGTAAGAAGCCTTGGAGGCCAGCCAAAGGTACTTTGACCCTGCATTTCAAATTACTGAGTTTCAAGTTACCCCCTGTTGACCATGATATCATTGAGTCAATGTAAATGATGAAAATGTTGAGATGACAGCTCGATTAAACCATGACAGATGCTAAAGAACGGATGGAAAGAGGAAAAGAGCCTTAATTAAACATATTATGCAGCGTTGCAAATTTATGAAAATTAGTGGATAGATAGGAAGAGAAAATAATTGTTTAAAGTACTTTATCACCTTTTATAGTTCAAAAGTAATAAAGAAATTTTTATACTCAGATTACGCGCGATTTACAATGGAGATGATACAATTTCGAAAGATTAAAAAGTGTTCGTTGTGGTAAAAAGCCGATCGTCGATAGAGTAGAGAACCAGTCTTCATAAAAATACGAAAAAATATTTGTGATAACTAAATTTGGCCTCTGACTCATTTTCCTGCTCCGACTTTAAAGCCAATGAAGAATATTCTTTTCTGAAAGGAAATTATTCGAATATCATTTTTTAAATGACCCTATGTTTCAATTTTTTATACTGTATGGATAAGAAAATCAACAAAATAGGACACAACATAGGAGATGATAAGAAAATTGATAAAAACCCTATCCTACTTTTATTGTCAATACCAATACCCTTATCAAGTTGATATATCGGCTAAACATAGTAGTTTTTCTTTATGATAGGTATATTTCACGAAAAATTAACTTTTAAAGACCCCAGTTTGTTTTTTTATTTATGAATTAACGAAACGAGCAATGAAATAAAAAGGTAATCTTATTTTCTTTGAAAATAAATTTAATTGATGTTTGGTCTTGACTTTCAGGCGGGACGCGGATGTTTAAATCAACTTCTAAATCCAGAGTGTCAAGATGAAATCTAGGGATTCCGTTGTCTACACTCCGGTTTCTCTGAGTCCGGATACAGATGAAGATACTTTAGTTAATGCAGAAATTTACAACAATGGTAAGTAAATTTTAAATATAAGAATAGTAATCACTTTTTCATATAATAGTGTATAAAAAATCGAAACGTAGAAGATCACAAGAGTGTATTTGGCTTGCAATTAAATTAATCAATGATTCTTGGTAGAGGACAATTTATTGTCAATAAGAGTTTCATAACGATGATTCGAGTAATAAATAATAAGACGGACAGAAGACATGAGATATTTAATTGAAGATAGAAAAAGGGGACTGTCGATCATCATAAGAGCTTGATTGTATGATTCTTGTTATTTTCAATATAATAAGATTACTTTTTTTAAAAGAGAAATGCAAAATTGCTTATATTGCTTTGATATGCCATGTGAGTACCAACGAATGGTAAAAAGCTGGAATATGCTTATCCTGAGAGTGTTGAGAGGTGACTGGCCTCGCATGTAAGCATATAACTTCCCTTTGAAGCTCTCATATTAATTATATATAAGTATGCACTAGACGTAGATCAGCTCGAAGGAAGGTCAACTCAATTTCACTCAGACGCCTATTTCTCAGTGAAGATAATCTAAAACTATGATTTACGAGACTTCACGAGACGTGGAAAGCGATTTCATGTTTCGATATCTACCTTTTGTTATATTAAAAAAAAATAATAGATAACACACATATCTATTTTCTAAATTCCTGACTACTAAAATATACAAATTTGGAATTCGCATTGGGTGTTGATATAGTTATAATATAATCAAGAGAAGTTTTTGCAGACTGCAATAGCAGTTCGAGGAACCAGATGACTTTAGCAATTCATAAGCAGACGACTGCTGGCTTTAAAAAAAATAAATAAAAACAACGGAACGACGCCAAGGGTGCTTGAGTCGAAGAATTTTAATGCTCTGTTAATATCAACGATTCTCCTTTTATGAGTATAGTGTGCACAAAACTGCCTATTCACAATAAAACTGCACTTTAAATTTCATGTCTAAAAGAACGAAAATATTCATATTTATTTAAAAAGGATATACTTTAACATTCTTAAATTTTATTTCTTTAGAATTGAAAACATCCATTTTAGAAATCTGTAATTTACCACAAGAGTTATATCGCTAAGAAGCTTAAGCATTTTTAATTTTATGAATGTCATTTATAATATGAACCATAAAAATAAAAGAACGTTCAATTATCAATTAAAATCGAAAAAGTTTAAATGAAACTGCAACAGGTTGAGATAAAGCTCATAAAATAAGTAAAAGTAACGTTAATGAAGAAACATGAATCATAAATGATACAGATAAAGCAATAAATCAAAATTAATTTCTCTCCTGGTCTTATTTTTTTACGATAAAAACTTTTTTTATGTTACGAAACTAATTGTAAGTTATTTCAGATATATATCCAACGAATTTGATAGTCGATTGACTTTTAAGAAGATTGTACGTGGTGCATAATTGTGGGTTTCGTTACTGAGTGCATTTGCGATTGGAAAGCACGTCATAAGACTAAAAGGGGACCAGAAAGAGGGGAATACGCATAAGTAATTGGAGGGGGGCAAACTTTACAGTAAAGAATAAAAAGTTTATTATAAAGATCAAAGAGAAGACTTTCAGAGAAACTTTGTGAGTCAGAGCAGTCACCTACTCAAACACATATTTACACTCATATTTTTGAAGAACTTACACAAACGCACACACATAAACAACTACACATCCGGATACCTACTCGACTTCCGAATTCGATTTCGTGCTAACCATGCATGTAGGTTACGCGAAGGCGTACAGGTGAGATAAAGTGTCACTTTACGTAAGATGCCGTTTTTGGCAGCGATGACTCGCTTGCGTTTGCAAATGACTTTATCTAATCGTAAATTATTTCACGCGTGTTAAGTATGTCAAATATTTTATCATAATCCACGCAAATGTTAGGGAAAGTAGATCCGGACATATCCGCATGTTTATTTTAATGGCAATTAACTTTTTCAATGATTTATATAAATATTAAAAAAAAAGACTTACACATGCCAATGTTTAAAATAAAGTTGAGTTGTGCAACTGTATTTTGAAGATGATGAATTTTTAATTTGATTAATCATTTCATAACAATGTCAGTGTCGTCTTGATGAAAAAAGAAGTTTACTGACGCGTATGAAAATATTATTTAATGGGAATTTTGCTGACCGTGAAAAGATTAGGCTTATCGCTATCAACTTCTCCAATGTCAATATTCGCAACTCTTTCATTTCCTATTCTTTAATTCAAACACAATCCGATAATCCAAAGGCGCTTAGTTTATCAGTTGCATTCCTTTTGCAAAAGATAATGGTGCGTTCATAAATCGATGATAAATTGATAAGTTATTCAAATAATCCAGTCGTGAAAGTGCAGCTTAGGAACCAGACAAACATTTTACAAGTAAATCTTCACACAAACATTATTTTCTTTTTTAATATTTGTGTTATAATCTTAATTCTGGATTTATTATAAATCGTACTAAAAGTTAATAGCAAAGTTATGATCAGGCTCTACCGTACAATGAATTGCAGATCATGTACCCCTCATGTGCGTCACTGATAAGGGGCAGAAACTCTGAGGGAGACCCAATATTCTCTAATAACTTTTGTACACACTTTCCTATCGAGAGGTACTTGATAAATTTTATCAGAACTGGCGCCGTCTGATCATTCGAATAATTTTCCAATCGGGTTTTCCTTTTTCTCACAAATCAACTTCATTCCATATCTGAGAACTTCGATGTTTTCGATCTTCCGATCAAGGGTCTCTTCTTGACGAACAACATGTTATTTTTCTTCAGAAACTGAAAAAAGAGAAGATGATGTGATTACATAAAATGATCAATAATACGAAGAACTTATTCACTTTATTTTTATTAAACTTTCTTATTATGTACTTATCTTATCCATGACATTTTTTTCTGGCGCCAGAGAAGAACAATTGTAATAACGAAACGTTGATGGCATACGACTTTTCATCTTTTATAATATGGATCTCGATTGCATGGCTTTTGTATCAAGATTCTTGTATTCTGGACACGTAGTGGACGCATGCCACGTACCAAAGTACATGCGTTCTTAAAACGTGGTGCGCTTTTCAGCGCCCTCGCGAGATCAAGAATCTTGAACACGTATGATCCTCTGGCGAAAAAAAAGTAGAAACGGTACCTACGAGATGCTAATCGTGATGCAACGTTGGGGCTCATATAAGTTGAATCGGCTGATTCTGCAATCTATACCTATAACGAGTCTGCCGATTCAAGACCTAGACATAGACAGAGGACTTTTCCTCCGTGGGAAAACATAACGATGCCCCTTTCGCCGCTAAATTGCAGTATATCTCATTAAAAACTCGGAAACCAGGTTTTCTAGTTATCTATATGTACAACCGACTGACAGAAAATAAAGTCTGATTTCTACGTTTCGAAAATGAATTTCGCGAGAGTTCTGATTACGGATTAGAAATCACATTCAAGTAGGAGAAAATGTCTACATGCAAATTATTGCGGTATATCAATACACGTTTTGCGAGAATAAAATTCAGATGTGGCAGAGAAAAGAACCTGAAGTTTCTGTGGAATTCAAAATTAAATCAATCGAATCATATAATTACAATTTCTAATTTATTATAATTAACGTTAATGCTAAGTCGAGAGCTTTTCAAGAATGAAATTAATTACTGGCAATATATATTATATATTATTATCCCTCGTACGAAAATTCGCGTTTTGTGAATCGTGAATCGTGTATCGTCAAATCGACATCACACGCGAATAAAACCGGAAACCTAGTCCGCCCACGTGTCTTCCAACACTCGCGTGATCTCACACGTCGAATTATTCGCATGGTTGCTCTCGAAGCAACCAAGATTGCGTGTATAGGTACTCATTGAAATGAGAAAGCCGAAAGTTCCGATCCCTATAATTAAGAACCCTCAACCGGATTAAAAAATCTCAAAATTACCGGAAATTTGCGGCTTTGAAGAAAAAATTGAATTTTTACGATCTTTTTCAACACGGAATTAATAAAATTGATCAAATCTATAAGTTCATAAATTTACTATGATTAAAAGTCCATAAAATAAAAAGATGTCAAAAACATTTTGCTTCTTACTTAATATTGAAATTCTTTGTTTCAAAAGAAAGGGAATTGTGTAATTTTCTCCTCAAAAAAAAAAAAAAAAAAAAAAGAAAATCCAACCGTTACTCCAGTGATATTCTCTATAAAAATGTAGTTAGTTTTAAGCACATGCATATATCGTACGAGAGAAAATAGCAGTTTCTTTAAAATGTTAAATAGGATCAGACGAAGGGGTCAAAAAGAATATCATAAATCTGTCAAAGCATTGACACTGGTTTGTGGACCGGTGAATAAAGCGGATATTGATTATATTGCGCCACTGGCTATATTTATAAGTGAACTAAACTGGAGAACTGTATTTTTTTCGAGTGTCCACTTGTAACATGAATGGCAAGTTTTGCGTCGGCGATGTCGTATAAACTTGATTGCGTGTAACGTGTATGCACTGTGAATGAAGGAGTACAAACTCGTAGATGATGAGCCACGCTAAAATATTGCTAATGAATTCCTTTATCTCATTTCCTCTTTACAGTTTTAACACTTTTTTTAATGATGTCCGTGCATGTGGTCATTTTTCTTTTTAACAAATTGCGATCGTTAACAGATCATGTAATCGTATAAGATTCATTCACATGATATAATTATGTACTTGCTTCAGACAAAAGTCTACTTTTTACTAAAATTTTTATATACACATGTTCCAATGTAAAAAATTTGGGACATCCTGAGGAAGTTTCCAGGATATCTTTTTGCTCTGAGGGTTTGTTTCCCGCACGTAAAATCAGATATGAGCAAATCGTAACCGTAAAAAGTTGTTTACGTACTAAAGGGTGCATTATGTTATGTTTGCATACAGTGTGTGTGATAGGTGCAACATTCGCCCACACTATAGCTCCCACGCTATGCAGTATGTAGCATGCAGTGTAAACCTCCTTCCAGTCGAGTCGAGACATTCGCCGGCTAGGTTCATTCATTCTGTTTCATTCAAGAATCGATATACATCGATCGTGAAACCGCTACTCCGTCGACGCGTCGAACTCGATATGATCACACGCGTTATTATATATAGCACGAAAGAACCACTTGTGTATCGACACTTGTCAGAGTAGTCAGAAAAATATATATGATTATGATGTATTAAACTATTCGAGGAAAGGAATATGATTGATAAAATTAAATATGGGAAACTGAATAAGCGATTGAAAACTTGAAAACATTGATAAACTTCAATGTCCGGAAGGGTTCAATTTAAAATTAATTATTCACGCGTATGCAATTGTTCAATTATTGTCGAGAGAGAATTGTCAAATTTAAAAGCATTTAAAAACCTATAAATACTTTGAAAACTTCAATGGATCCGACCGTGAGAATTTCGCAGCTCAGACGGCAGTTAATTGTAGGGATGGATGGTTTTTTAGCGCCACGTCATTCCAACCTACAGGTTGTGTCTGAGGATTTGCAGACAGTCTGGAATCTCTGAGCCTCGAGAGCACGCAGCATTTTTTCTGGTCTAATCAAAATGCCCTAAATCCGTTCCATTCTTAGTCTTTAGAATGTTTTCAGGTTTTAAGGCTAAAATCAATTTAAGGAATGTTTTGTTCTATCTTTTTTATGTATTATAATAAATATAAATTAAATACTTCGCATTGTTTCATTTCACCGGTAAATTTGAAATGAGGAATGTCAACGAGTTCATGATAGAGTAGACAATATTATTTTTCACGACACGTATTTCTTTGTCCTTCAGGTGCAAGAAATCCCAGAATATTTCGTGATGTCATTTCTAGTTGCTCAGGTACTAAAATTTAAATTTTAAAAGAGGAGTGCGGTACTTGAGTTTGCATTGTTCCGAAATTAAAAAGTAATAAAAGTTATTAATGCACGGAGAGAAAGCTATGGTTGGTCCAACCATAGAATATTGAAAGATATGGGGCAACCATATCGCTATGGTTGGTGCAACCATAGTATGGTCAGCACAACCATAGTTTGGTTGACGCAACCAAAAAAATAGATAAGCTAAGCAATTGAATGGTTGCGCTGACCAAGCTATAGTTGCAGCAACCATAGATATGGTTGCAGCAACCATAGATATGGTTGCCCCATATTTTTCAATATCTATGGTTGGCCCAACCATAGCTTTCTCTCCGTGTGGAAGTAAATAATATATTAGGATTTAATTGATTTAAATAAAAACTGAAGTGTCTGGCGGAAATGCAAACGTGGGTAGCCAATCAGGACCCATCGTCTCCTATTCTGACGATTGGCGAGACGATTTAATGTTTAAATTTGCCCACGCATTCAATTGTACTTAGTTCAGTAGACTTTAAAGTAACGCAAATTATTTCCTACTGTCGCATTCTCCAAGTCGGTTTATTGCAGAAGCTGAATGCAATTTCTGTAGTAGAATATTCAACCACAAAACAACATAATTTTATTGACACATGGAGATTACTCGAATCGCAGAATTATATTAATCTTAATTTTAATAGAATTTAAATTCACCCGACTTTTTCTACTTTCTAAAGATTATTGAGTTTCTAAAGGCTTTTTAAGCTAATATTCATATTTAGAAATCTAATGGATACAAATGTTTTTTTTTTTACAAGAATCAAATATTTAGTTAAAGAAGCTAAATCTTTGGGGTAGGAAAATACTTGAAAATTAAATAAAAATTCGGAAAGAAGGAAACTTTGACTTTCGTAAAGTATCTCAATTAATCAGAACCTGTTCTTTGCTTCCTTCTTTATAAATTTTTATTTGTACGACTATTATTTTCACAGAATTCGACTTTTTGTTTGATGAGCAGGCGGTTTCTTTTTGCAGAAACGTTGGCCATTCTCAGGTCCCCTATAAGGTCTGGATATCGTAAATGTATATCTATATATACTGTAGTGATGATGCACACTTTGAAAGAAGATCTTAAGTGATCACCACATGTACACTACTATGTATACTCTTTTGCTGATACTAGCACAATATTATCTGGTCGTGAAATCACATGTCGTTAATTTATCCTCACTCTTGTCGTAGTTCTAATCCAACTAACTTTTATATTCACAATAACACGAATAACATTTATCAAGAGTTACGTTCAACAAATGTAACATCACTTTTTCATTAATTAATTCTTTGATAAGAAATCTACAGCTTGATTGATAGTTATACAATAAAATGAATCGAGAAAATTTAAATATGCAATCCATAGTTTTTAGGGTTCGATGATTTTAAGCTAATTCTTCAAGAATTCGTCCTTCATCCTTTATAATGTACGTGTAAAACGATGCTCGAAAAAATCTCTTATTACATGAGATAGGCTCAAATTTATTAAGAAGGCATCCTTGGAATTCGATTTTAAAATAGGGACTAGAGTCTTGAATTCTAATTCAGTTGCTCAATAAATAAGTAGATCGATTATATTTATTCTTATACACCGATTTTTATTATAATTTTAACTTCTGAAAAAGGGGTAATAATTTCTAAATGTCATAAATTTGAAGGATAAGATTTCAACAAGTGTGTATCATTTTCTCAAAGTTTTTTTTTCTTTCCTCGGCGAGAATGAACCCTCGAAATGTGTAACGGATTGTGAGAAAAGTCTGAGACCTTTTTATTACAAACTGTCCTCAACATGATCATTTCTTTCATAACGACAAAAAGATGAAAAAATGCACGGTTTCGAGTGAACTACCCGTCGTTTAATTGCCGATGTTCGTCTGAGCGTGGGCATTGCACCTTGGCTCTTTCAGTCGGGCCCCGATATATCGGGTCCGCCCACCCGCATCCGCCACATATGCAGGTTTTAGCTGAAAAAATGCACGCTTCGAGTACAGCAATTCATTTCTACCCTTAAGAGAGGTCAATTTCTTATTCTACACACAAGCACACTTGCATTTTTTTAAATTTGAATTCCGTAAAAAATTTTTCCTAAAATGCGTTACAATGTCTTATTGAGAATTATTACTATATAGAGAAAATACTAAATACTTTCAGAGCTGAAAGGTTTCAGGCAGTTCAAGCTCATTTGTTCGTGTACTCGCAAGATTTATTTTCAAGTCAAAAAATAAAAAAAATGCAATTAATTGACTCCAGAAAAATATAAACGTCTCCCAAGTAATGTACAACTTCGGTCCACTTTCCCCCTCCTCCCCCCGCCCCCCGAGAAGTCCATTATTTTTCAACACAGGAGAAGACAGCTTCGTCCCCAAAAACTTTCTTTACTTCACACAATAATTCACTTTTGAAATAAAAAAAACCAAAAATTCGAAGGAACCGCACGTGTGTTCCATTTCTCTACCCAGATCGTCTGGATGAAGAAATTGTTCAGTGTCTTTCAAGACAGGTTGTATGAATATACGTACGTGGGGAAATTTTTATGACGCGTGTTACTGATCTTCCGGAAGATATACCGGGTTTTCAGCATTAAAAGGAGAAAGGGTTTCGTGTGAAGAGATGGAATATGATTCCAGTGCATTCGGGGATAGAAGAAGGGAGAGCGTTTGTGATACCTTATGGTTCCTCTCACCGGACGTGAGACTGAATTCGGTGAGCGAGTTATGTATGTTACGTATGCAATTTATGCATATACATTATATAGACACCAAAATGGGCATATTACATGCATGCGTGTGACTATATGTAGAGAAAGAATAAAAGGAGAAGAAGAACAAAAGTGGAGAAAGGGAGGATGCAAATTCTTCATCATACACATGCAGGAAATAAGTAGAGTTTATTCAAAGAGTTTACACATTTGTGTAACTTCAAATTGAAATTGAGATTATTTATTCTTCACGTGGTAAAAATCCTTTAACGTGACGTTGTTCTCTGGATATGTCATTGTCCGAAGTGTTGTGCATACAAAGACATTTCTGAGTTTCGCTTGGATTCTTTTCCTTTCCTGACGATTAACATCAGAGACATATCGTGCACGGCATCAAAGAAGCAGAAATCGTCCATCCAGTCTTACCTTTAGAGCCCTTTTCTTTTTGCCTCTCGTACACTTCCACGAGAACAGGTTGGAGTAAATCCTGCATTATATCCTCTAAGACTCTACGAGCAAAGTTACTATTACTGTGGTTAGAAAATAGAAACTTTGCACATACTCATAGAAACCTTACTCGCAAAGAACGAATATCCAGACGAATCATCTCTACGGATAAATATGACCCAACTATAAATTTATTGCTGAAAGTAATCATAAATTAGAATTATAAAGACGTTTTATGTGCGGCTTCCTTTGGCCAAAAATATGACCAGGAAAGTATCATTTACGATCGCACGAGGTTTAGGTCTTTAGAATTTTTACAAAGTTTTATTTATGCCTTGATTAATCAGAAAAATCGGGGTAATTAACTTTACTGATATGTTTTTTCTGAGTGCTTTGATTCTTAAGTACAAAGTAATGTTCGGATGATGAAAGCTGAAAATCATGTGATCTTGGTCGAGAGTTCCGATAATTAAAGTAAGTGGTTCCAGACTCTAGAGATTCACGTGACCTTATTATGATTGAAGTCTATAATTTTAAATAATCTTCGCTTCAGGACTCTAGTTCAGGTGCTATCAGCAATTACTACCTGGAAATTTGAAATCGACGATTATCCACAATAAGGTCATGAGAGTGATTATGCTCATTGTATTAATTATAGATGAAACATTTCTACCTATAATAGCTTAATTTCATCATAACGTACCTTCATCATATGTTTATTATGATAATAATGAACTTACAACTCTCACTCGTTAAACACGTGTAAATTCAGTAGTATCCAAATTTGGAATTATTTCATTATAGACATAGAATCACCATTTGGGTTGACTTTTCCGACGCTCAGCCTGTACAATTATTTACACAGAAGGAAGCTTTTTCCTGAAAAGGAAAAGGGAAGCTACTTCGTCCGCACACATAAATAAAGAATGGGTTTCGTTCCACATCCTCGAGTACATTACTGTACACATATATTGTATAAGCAACATGCCTTCAACCACACGTATTCGGACACATCCTCTGCGACCCTAATGTCTCCGAGACGTTATGGTTATGCGATACGTGGGTAAGAAACAGGTGGAAGTAACGCTTGCACGATTTCTGGCGTCGTGCACACGTTTGTCTTCGGTTCATACTTCATACCTTTGAAAACTATCAAACCATTTCCTGCCCACCTGATCGTCTGCCTACAAATAAACCTACACAACAAAAATGCACTGATGATATTCGCAAAGATTTGATACACAAGCAAACATTATGCATATTGTAGGAAGACAGATGTTGCACAATACATCGTCACAATTGTCGCGAGTATTAATGAGAAACGGATGCAGAAGAACATATATAATATGAACACTACATTAAGCGTCCGGATCAAATTGTCGATTGACCTCTACTTATATTTCCTCCCATACATACATAAGTTGTGCTTCCGATTTCCAAAATTTCGTTCTTACAATCTTTTTTGTTTTTTCCGCCCTGTAATGGTTGCAGTCTGAGTAACGACGATTTGTAGGTGTATATGTTTCACGCATGGTAGATTAGCAAGCCGGCTGACAGGTAGTGCTGGCAGACATGGTGAAGCTATACTTTAACCTGTTCGCTGCGACAAGATCGGGTCACCCTACAAGAGCAAGCTACCAACCAAGCAAACGAGAATGGAAAGGAAAAGGAGAACAGGAAAGGCTCAGATGAGTGAATCAAGTGATGCCCTCGACTCGTTGAGACTCTGGTACTCAAGAATCAAGCTTCAAGCAATTCAAGTTTCAAGCAGTTCAAGCTTCAAGTTGCATGCACAGTACACACCTGTGTATAAGTGCCTATCCAATGCATCTTGAGTGACTGCGAACAGGTCGATTAAAACGATCTAGTCCCTATCAATGATCGGATCTACTGCTTTTCGCAAGAATAAAGAATCGTTTCGGTATATACTCATTTATAATCTTATTTATGCATGCCCTCCATCCAGTTGCAAATGTGATTCACGATATAAAAGTATACATACCATGAAGTCACTCTCAGAGCTCATTTAACAGATTCTACTCACATATATGAGAATATTCCAGATACTCTTCAAGTAATAGGGAAACCTGTATTGCAATGAGGCATAAAAGAAGTAAATCATCAAGCTTCTCAGATTGTTGACCTTATACCACGTGCGTGGGAGCCTCTTAATTTACTTAAAGACAGTCCATGTCTCTCCTGTGGGTAATCATTCGTTAACTTTTATAAATATCAGATTTTTTGTAGACACTTGCTCATAGATTTCACTTCCATTCGGTAATTTATGCCTGTAATGTTGTATAATAATTCTGTTCGTGTGCTTTCCTTATATTTTATTTATAATAGAAGACAATTTCCTGTGGAACGTAAATTTCTATGAGAAACATTCGCATGCATGTGATTAAGTAGAAAAATATGATAATGACAATCTGCCTCAACTATGATTGGCAAAAATAATCGACAAGATAAATTTTCTTCTCTAACTTTTACTGAATAGTTTTTAACTCCAAGTTCTGAAGAAGGTAGTGAAAATGTTTTTCCCATGCTTGGAATTTTAAGTACACAATACAATTAAAATAATTAAAAATACTTAAAATCGGTTGCATGAGAAATAAAAGAAAGGGGTTTATAAAGAGACTAATTTTAGCCAAGTAGAACACTTTTTTGGCGGCTTCACTTGAAATACCATAGGAGAGACAGATCCAATGTGTGCCAAAAGCAGACGATACCCTGACTAAAAAAAAAGAAAAAAAGAACAACCCAGTGCCATTTCTGGTCTGCAGACGTCTTTGAATTTCAACAATGTTATCGAAAATTTATCTACTTTCAATTCAGAAAGAAAAACTATCTTCATTAAATATGTTAAAAAGATTATTACAAGGACAAACTGAAGTTTGCACCTATTGAACACTCATCCTAATGGGAAAGCATCAAAACTTATGCTCCCATCACATATCTCAGCTCACAAATTTAATTCTTACTATATTATGATTAAAGCGAAAGTGCACTTCACTTCAATAACATTTGCAACATGGTTTGAACATTTATATGTATGTTTATCTATCAAGTATAAATATACGTATATACTATATAGCTATTCGAAGGCGTCTCGAGTTCCCGACACACAAGATTGCAGACATGCTATACCTGTGTGACTAGAGTGCATGCTTGAAAAGTCTACAACCAGGCTTCTCTTATCGAGTCGTGACGAGTCAAATGCCATCATTCTCAAAAAGAAATGGTGCTGAAGGAACGTGACTCCTTAATATGACACGTATGTTCCCTACCTACATATGCATGTGCAAGAGAACATCTTTCCCAAACACGAAAAACTTCCATACGTGTTGAGAAATCGCAAAACCATCCAATGTTTACCAATACTCATGCCAAAGAAATTCGGATTAATTTGCAATCATAAATATGCATCTGGGAGGGAAATGCCGAAAATGCAACTCGTTCAATCGTTCTTGGAACTTGGAGGATCTCTTAAGTCTTAAGTCCAATCCAGCATCTAAAAAACAATACAAAAAAGAAGAACCATTGAAGTTAAATTTGCATATTTCTAAAAGTGAATATGTGTTACCTTTTCCTCAATACTTTATTCTTAAATTTCTAGCATGATTTTAAGGGATCCCAGGATCTCTAAATAAAATCGATTCCAGGAATTGCAAAAAGTGACTTCTAAAAGCTAAGTTGAATCCTCTGGCTTCCTTGGAGGGATTAAATGTCGAGGATTCTTCGACAGGCTGCACTCATTCCGTAGACTCGCAGGAACCAAAGAACCTGCGTGAGTGCGTTCCACCGCGAGAACTCGAGACGGTGGCCATCCAAGCTAGTCAGCCAGTTGGTCTTCGAGCCAATCAGGCGTCGTTTGAGCCTCCGACTGCCCGAGACTGCCTCCGACCCAACTCTTCTCTCCGACTCTCCCTCGTTTCTTGGGCCTCAATCAGTTCGACTCGTTCTCTCATACGATGTACCTCGATTTTACGCTCCCTCACACATTTCTCACTCCTCACTTCCTCACGCAACTGTCGGTGCTTCGAACCTGAAAAAAAAGAAAGAAAACTGTTAAAAAAATGAGGAGGTTCAAAAAAAAACCCAAAGCCATGTGAAAATGCCACCCCCTGAGTGATTACCACATAATTTTTGAAGTGATACCAGTTCCAATACCGGTGCTTTCAATCTTCACAGTTTTTGTGTACAACATGACATTGTGTGCATATATTGGCACCAAATATTTGTGACTTTTAACTAAAGATCACAATGAGCTTAGTTTTTATGCTTAACGTAAATTATGTGCGGATAATAAGATTCTGCAACAATTTCAGACTTCATTACAGATTTTAAGAGAGCTTATGTGATTATTCTATTTTTAATCAATTCAGTTATTTGTGATTTTTTTAAATATACGGTTGAGAATGACTGTGAACTGTGAAAAATGAAAAAGTAAGGATTATTGCTACCGGATTTTCTGGATCTGACCACCATGGCGCCTCCGGATGACCGACACAGGTCGCCTCGCCCTGGATCAGGACTCAGCCTCTCAGTTCTCGGTGAGTACTTCGCGAAATACTCAAGAATACTTAAGAACGGTACTCACCTCAGTACTGAGTATTCGCTAGTCGTGAAAACGTGGTCTGATGTTGAAGAGATGTAAAATAAAAGAGCTTATTATCGCCAGGGTCGGGTCGGGCCCCTAAGTCCCTAGGAACTATATACATATAATATAACAGAGAATATAACGTATGAATGCCAGTTTCGAGTATGGAGTATTCAGTAAGTTGCAAGGCATGCTGATATATAAGAATGAGTATAGTATGCTGCTTGTGTGCCAAATTAAGGTTCGGTCAGATAAGAATTTAGTGCACTCGCGGTGTTGAATTTGCTGGTTCTGATTAGAAGGTTTAGATTGGCATGGTTTGAGCTACGGACACCCTTAGTGCATAATTTATAGTCGTCGATAAGAAGTTAATGTGTCCGAGGCACTACATGCCTTTTTCACTATAAAAGAATTCACTAGTGTCTAATTCTGCAATAAAACAAGATCTGATACTAAATAATGCGCGAAAGGAAAAAGGATATTAATAAGTTTATTATCTTATATATAAGACTGTTGGTAAATGCAAAAAAAATTATTTTGCACCAAGAGCATGATATATTTCAAATATTATGTTACTGATGCACAATTGGAAATGTAAATTTTGTTGTGTGAATAGTAAATGAATGTCTTAGTATAGAGAATTTGTATTCAAGAGTCATGGAGAGTATAGACTTGAATTTGCAGAATAATCTCTAAGTTTTAAGATAAGGACATGAAGGACGGGCTTTGTTAAATTATGATACAAAATTTTAAAATAATATGGAAGATATACAATTTGTGGGGAATAATTCAGAGGACTTTAACCATAATATCTGATTTGATATATTAATTGAATGTTAATTAAATAAACCGTTAATTTAAAATGATTTAAAAATTGTTCGGATTCATGTTTCAAGTAAGCTTTCAGAATCAATAGATAACATTTACCTTGTAAAGATATTACAAGTTTCACAAGCTAGAGAAAGTGGTATAATTCTGCATCTGCAACAGCGAGTCTATATATTTATTAACATTATTTATTGAAGAAAAAGAATTCACACTTGAAAAACTGTAATGAGCGGTTGTCTAAAAAGTTTGTGGAATTCTGTACCATAGAAAAAAGCATGGTTAAATTTATGTTAATCTGCTCTGAGGTTACAGTTATAACACATGATGTTAGCTTTGCGAATGCTACATATTAAGCGGATTAACCAGGTCAGTAATATGCACTCTTTATGCAGCTAAGTCAACCACAATTGCAGTAACCGTAACTCTCTAATAATTTCATATATTATAAATACAGTTATTTAAAAACATTCCTATTCCGTATGGGATCACGATTATGTAATCATACTTTAATTATAGCAATCACAGTTTCTTCTGCACATAATTGAAATTCTTTCCGCACTACTTCGACTAATTTTCAAGTTAAATAAGTAAAGATATTTAAAATTGGATTTTCTTAATCAAAATATCATAATGGATATTTTCAAGGTTTTAAGCTTCGAATAAATAATGACCCCTACTTTCAAACTTCGAGACTGCAACTATAACTGAAAAAATTTCATGTCATTGTTGGACGATGACTGTGCGACGATTAAATTACGATTTGGGTCAGCTTGATTATTTAAGAGGGGGTAGGAAGGGGAAAAACAAAACCATAGAAAAGTGGGGAACACTTTATAATGAATGAATGTCTAGCTAAAAGAGCACTTTAACGACGTGATTTAACGAGAAGTACTTGGACGATGACGAGGAGTTAAAAATAACAATGGATTAATGACTAAAGCATTATATAATTACCATTATAAGAAGTAATACTTTATAAAGATTGAATCTACTGAATACATATTTTAATTCAGTAACATTGCACTGTAATCGTATTTTCAAAACAAAGAAGCTCAATAACATTATTAATATGTGCATAAAATCAATTATGTATTCACTTCAGTGTTTTTAATTTAATAAGAAAGTTCATATATATTTGTTACACCTGTGTATATTTTATTGAATTAGTTTTTGACCTCATAAATTTTAAATTCCGATAATTGAGTTTATTTATATTTATATTCTGTTAATTATACTATCTGCAATTGAAATGAAAACAGGTGGATATTCACGCGCTTTCTTGTAGACTTGTATGCATTTTAACATGTATCTCGTGCCTCAAGATAATATTGAAGTCATTTCTGATATATATAATTGCGTATTGAAACTTAATAAGGAAGCTTGTATCATTTCATAATCATGGATTCATTATCGTGTGTTTTCCATCCGTTCCAAGTTGAACTCACTTATGGCGGATAATTTTAATTGAATTTGGTTACTTGAGAATTATTAAACTCAGATATTGACTGAGAACTGTAAATCACCGTGATTAGATAACTGAATGCAGTATAGATAGTTATACGATATTAGATAATTATACTTCACACACCAGATAATTTAATACAGAATTGTTACAATCTTATAATGGTATTGTAGATAAAGGAAATACTAAAAATGTAAATGCATACATAAGTAATGAAATAGTGTAAAAAAATGAATTAAGTCTGGGAACAAGAGACTGGGAAGTAGAAAGAATCGGATGTGAAAATGCAAGTGTTTATTTTGAAAATGGCAGTGTGCAGTTGCCACCTGTTGCACCCAATTAATGGCGTAATATTGTATCCTGCTTTTCGGAGCGTAACGGAGACCTCGCACCAGTATATAATTATTTTTCTCCCCTGCATCTTTTTCTAAAGTCCTAATTCCTTTATATCTCTCCTCTGAGAAGTTTTCACAATAATTGTAACTTATGTTCCAATAGGAATTAGTCAAGAATCAATTCGAAATTTAAAAAGAGCATGAGCCTCTAGTAAAATTATACGCAGCTCAGTATTAAACGTAATATAATAATAATGTGTATATTAAAATGCAAAGGATGTAATCAAATAAATTATGAAACTGTTCATATAATAAGAGAAATGAAATTTTGATCTAATCACGAAAAAACACAATGATTAATGGGCACTCGGGATGTAGGTGGACTTATAACAAGTATAGAGTAATAAGGCCGCATTGTTCGATACACTGAAAATAATTGCTATAATTCGCTTTGTGAAACTGATAACATTGATAAATGCATCCAACTTTATTATTAGTCTTGAAACAGGAAAAACATAAATATTGTTGTCAAATATTGAGAATTCCTTTTTTTGAGTGAGTTTCTTCTTCTCATGATTCATTAATTGCTAAGCCTATACAAGTGCGCGTATAATCTTTTCTGTTTCTCTCAATGAATTTATCTCAGAGACGCGACGCGAATCTTCTCTCGAGTAAAGTGGATTGTGAATTGTGAGAATTGTCTGTGGTTTGTATATATACACGACGTATGAATCATTCTTGTACGTATCACCTTTTTTTAAGTCCATGACATTATCGTACTTTCAGCTCAATCGCGTTCGGTCGTCTGCGGACACTCACACATTCACGAATAGTCGAATGTGTGCTCTTTCGTAATGGAAAAAATGAGCAAATATGTCTGTAATAAATAACTAAATTCTTTGCTCTTTTATTTTTTTTAAAAACCTTTTTGCATATATAATCTGGAATCCGTTATTATATTCGAGCATATGCGTCGCATTTGAGGATATTTTTACTTTATATGTAGACATTACACATCACTGAACATAAATACTTTCTATACAAAAAAAAGTCGTGCAGTTTTTACTACATGAATTGAAAGAGAAGCATTTTCTTGGTGAATAATTGTATAGTATTAAAGAGTTTTCCAATTATAGTGGCTTCTTCTCTTGTTGAGATGATACATTGGCTCGTGTACATGAAATTTGCCGATCGATAATAACAATAATTGTACAGTGAAAGCCGTAAGATTATCGAAAGTCACGACTCGTCAAGAATAGTCTGACACTTTACGTGCTCATAGACACTCAACTACACTGATAATCTCTCGTCACGAAACAAACGGTAAATGCATCGGTTATTGGCTAGAGCTAGAAACAATGAGAAGTCATCGAGCATTTCAGAGTCTTCCTAACAATGAGATTTAACCGCGGATTAAATGAAATCGTGATTAACCAAAAGTTCCCGCTATTTACTCGATAAGACGATTTATGTACCATTTTACTTTTATTGTACATAAAACGTTCTAATTTATATTTCTAATTCTGATAACAAAGTTTGTAACAAAGCGTGAAACCTAACGCGATGTGAAAGCGATTTTTTTGCCGATTTGAAGTGCTTTATTATATATATATTTATATGCGTATCGATTTCGAGGTTCTATATTGCTCTGAGATTATTTCTGCTGGTTTTACATATAACGCATGAATGACCAGACAGATCACTTGACTACAAGACTATTCTCGCATGATTTCATATCAACGTATATCCCTATACAATCCATACGCTTTTTAATCGTTACTTTTGATTTAATGGCAAGTCTCTGTAGAACACGTCGTTACCTAAATGAGTTGCCAGGTGCACGTTACACAATGTTGTTCACTACTTGTTGCACCTTTGAAAGATTCCAACACGCCCCGTGTCATTCCCCCCCCCCCTCTCGTATTTAATTAACTACATTCATTTTTACATACAACTTAATTTGCGCATTTCCACAATTTTAAATTGTCTAACATTTGTCGATTAAATCATATACAAATGTTCCAAATGAATATGTCAAATGTCCCAATATGTTTAAAAAAATGTAATGTGTTATTCAAAATAACTTATAAATTATATTTAAATAAATAACAATTGGAATTACTTGCTGTTGCGAGTGTTGAAATTTCTCTTAATTGAAAAATATATATAATTTCAGTCGGTAAATTGCAAATAAAAGTCGATAATCGAAACATGTGTAATTTTTTCTGTGAGAGTCTCATGCGCAATAAATGATGAAACTTTTGAATTTGAGGTTTATTGCAATTAGGGTACATAATAGATATAATAATTCACTATATAATTACCAACTGGACGGAAAATCTGGCTTTGTGGTGACTTTGGAGGTAAACAAGTGTCCAAATTGAGGCGAGGGGTGGGATTTGAAACTCGTATTTCTTTACCTTTGACGGTTATTACACCGAAACGTTCTCTCGATCCTATTACATGAGAACTAATGAGATGAGATGGATATAAACGGTGAGAAAGGTAAGAACTCATTTTCGGACCATTAGACTGACACGATGATAGTAAAAGCGTTACGAAACGCCTGAGAATGCTTCCTCCTATTAAAGTTTACATCCGCTTCACAACTTACACCGCTATTATATCTAATAATTTAATAATAACAGAAAGGTGCTCCACTTATTTCATTTATAAATTTTAATAAATGAGTATAAGATAAGCACAAAAATATTGAAGATTCGCTTTGAAAAATGGGGGAAAGTAACTTTCAACTCATATATTGAACGATATTCATTCATCCGAATCAATTCTTCGAATTTAAAGGCACGAACCTTGTAACAATTGCTTAGTCGTCCGAATCTTGAAATTAGTTACAGTGACTAATATAAAAAATCTCGAGTATTGGTATCAATTTAAAATTAGCTACAGTCAATTCTCTCGAGAATATTTTTTGTTTTTTTTTATGAAAAGATCTACTCTCTTATTTATGTATTTTAAAGGAGGAAGTGAAAGAACGCTTATTAAAAATTATATGTAAAAAAGCATGAATGTAATCGGAGATCTAGATTTAATAAATGTTAAATTTGAAATAAGATGCAGGTAATTTGCATTGCATTATGAAACTAATCTCGTAGAAGGTCCATTAATTTAATTTCCGTTAGGTGCACGGTCTTCACATTTCACACGTAGCATCAACAAAAGCTTACCTGCTGGTTTCTAAGAGATAAAACCAGCATGAAAACGATAAGGTCCTCAGATAATCAGAGCACTGCTATCATCTTGAGCATGCAGAGGGAGGGAAAAGATGTTTAGAAACGATGGAAGTCTTTTACACAAGAATAATAATAATGTACATTTGAAATATCTAAATGCAAGACTGTACAACTAATTAATTAAATTTCACAATTTCCTGCTGCATTTTTCGAAAGGCAAAAAGGAAAAAACATGAGAACTCTTACGTATTTCATAATGATCTTTAGTAACCTGCAGTTCCCAATTGCAAGGTTGCGAAAGTCGAACACCTGTAGTCACTTGGCATAAAAGATGCAAAGTTAGTCTTTTAGTTGATTTTACGTCGTTCTTCAAGTGAAAAAGTTAAACTCGGGATGTTATATGTATTTTATATCCGTCATATAATATACATTTCAGTACAAGCAAAACAAATTTGCATACTACTTTCCCGGGAGCTGCAAAAAAAAAAATAATTACTCCAGCAGAATTATGGGTGAATTAAGGATAATTGTTATTGGACAATTAACACCGAAAAAATGTGTAACTGTGCGATTCGGCGCTGCTTTTGTGACCTTTTCTCCAGGTATTTAAAAACTGAAAATTAAAACTTAAAGGTGCATAAACAAGCAGTTGAGAAAGCTAATGAGAAAAAATGACAGGCTTTTAAAAAGAGTTTTAAAATTATATCAATTTATGTGTTGTTATAGTTTCAATCAATATCAATTATTTTTTATAAATTATATATATTAATACATTTTCTAAAAAAATCATATAAAAACATCATTTTTATGGAATTTAGATTATAAAATACAATCCCTTTAAGTAGCTACATTTTTTCCCAGACACAGTAAATCCGACTAATAAAATATAAAAAAAAAAAGGAAGAGTCATTAAGTTGGCAGGTTTTCTAAGAATGGATCTCCTATCTCGAGTATCTCGACTCGTTGGACTGGTCAGTGCATGACCCACCAATTCTCAAACTCAAACATTTTACTCTTAAACTCACACAGTTTAGCACGTTTCGTGGACTACAAAGATTTTAGAAAAGATTTTAAAATTTAGATTTAAGAAAGACGAAGATACATACAAAGCTTGAGAAAGCTACCTTGACAAGTCAATGAAAGTTGTAAATATGAAATGTACATCTAAAATTCTAAAACTTGCCTTGCTGGGGTGTTTGTTGTTTGGTTACGAGGGTTGTAAATGTTCCATCTTCTTATTCTATGTTACATTCTGACAGAGGCACACACAACCAGGTACCAGGTACATTTTGAGTTTCGGTTTTCCCATTGAAAAGAAGGTGGGCGTCCTCGCTCTCATAGTGCATTAGGCTTATATTCTTCAATTCTTCGACTCAAACTGGGCAATAATACCCACCACCTGTTCAACGTTTCATCGGCTATTAAACTTGAAGAATCGCTCAGCCTGCAAGTCCTATGGTCTTTTCGCACGCTGCCTCACGTACTTCGAAGCAAATCGTGGGAAACACAAAAGTATTGAGCAAAAATGATTTACTTCCTTGAAAAATTATATATATTTATCAAGATTTATTTACTTTTTACTGCAATATCTGTTTCTTTCCATTCAATAAGCAATTATATGAATCCTTATCACTCATTTGAAAATTACATAATTTTATTTCTAAAATTATATAATCTTCCATTGATTGTAAATGGAATATTGAAATATAATGAAGAAGGGAAGTATCGTTTATATATAAGGGAAGTTGGTTCTAAGAATGGGTCGTGATATACGTGCGTACACTTGCACTAACATTACGTACTCAGGTGATCGTATCTCAGATCGGCTCTGGTACTACAAGCTGGAGATACCGATTTAAATATATACAAGAGCCGTAGGCGAAGACCCTGCTTCACAGGGTACTTTCTCTCCCTGACCAAGCTCCAAATAACGATTATTACGCGTGACTCGCCGAAAAGAAACGATCTCCAATTGGCTACCACTTTGCCAGACAAAACGACAAAACCGTCTTTGCGCACTTTTTCAACAAAAAATAAAAATACACTCTTTTTAACACTTTTCAGTCATTTAAAAGATGAATGACAATTTAAAAAAGGCCCGTGGCTACGTAAACCGGAATTTTCATACGAGCTGGATGTTTCGGTACAAATATATATAAAAATATTATAAAAACTTTTCCTAATGTGAATAAGTTTTTACATCTGTGTATTTTGTATTGAAAAAATGGAGGTTGAAATGGGGGATAATGAGTGGGCAATGGAGTAGAGTTCGGTTCGAAGAATTGAAAAAAGAAACTTGAACGATCTCTGAGGTATAGAAGTTCTATTCCCAGACGCTTCGATCCAGGTCGTAAAGCCTCGTTAAATCGGCATCGAGGTTCTGCTGCCAGGCGATAAAATACTGTGCACTTGCAGAGCCAGCAAGCACGACCAAGTGCATACAAGATTAAAGTCCATAAGACTAGAACCGAGACTAGAACCCAGTTGAAGAACCACCTGTCTTAGAGTTTCCGTTCTCCACCTTTCCATTTACCCTTTTCTGATTTCCCCTTTTGTTCAACTCCAATCAAGTTAATTAAATTTATCACTCTAATCCTTCCTGCATCTATACAAAACACGTTCCATTTACCATTTTCATTAGCAATTACATTTTTATCAATTTTCCTTACATGATACGAATCCCTGTACAAGTCATAAATAAGCTACATAAGAGAATGAGATTATTTCTGAGGAAAGGCTTATGATTCCAATAGTTTTTTGACCTTGATGCTTTTTTTATTTTTATGTGGGCATATCTTGAAATACCAATTTTCATTGCCACGCACAAATTACACTGTATTGCTTAAATGTTCACAGCTGAAGGCTGTGAACTCTCACTCTTTTCATCGCCATTCATTCTCGTCGTCCTTCTGAGATTTTTTTTCCTTATTCGTGGCTTGAAGTGATAATTATTTTTAATATGAATCTCTTAATTTGATGTCATCTCTACAAAACACGCGGTTTACATCAGAATTCGTATACACATTTGAGTGAGAAAACGAATTTAAGGTTGAAAAAGTTAAAAGATTCAAGGGAGGATATAAAAGTGTTATAGTTATACACTTTCTTAAGAAAAGAAGAACAAAAAATAAGAGATGATTGTTGATGGTTGTTATCTCATCAGAGATAAGTACACAAAGGAAGGAAAAACTGCAGTAATAAAGAGAGAAAACAGTCTTTTTTCTTGCGTCCAGCAGTAAAAAGGCAGAAACTATCAGAGTATCAGTTGAGAACGTTGACCCAGCAGCTTACGGTAACCCGAGTACAGCTGCACCTGCTTGATATGGACTTATCAAGTCGATAAGGTCGATCAAAACTGTTGATTGGTTTAAAAATCATTATTGTCATTTCAATTCATATTTTTGTTGATAAGTTTGAGAAAAGTTGTGCAATATAAGCTGTTCTCTCAATCTTGATGAAAATATCTAGAAGGCATTGAAATCAAAATGGTACATGACCTTTGAAGAATGGTAATGAAACTTGGATTATATTGCAAACGATTTAATAGGATCTTATCGCATTTATTTCTTGGTTGACAATATTATTGCTGGATTTAGCAATAAATTATCTGGTGAATTATTAATAGCCGATTCAGCTAATCTTCATGCACGTTCTAACGCGAGGAAAAGGTCGACCTTTATTGACCTCGACTTTCTAGGATCGATTTATCGATCGAAGAGATGGCACCTTCTTCCTAGCTCATCTCTTCAGTTCTTCATCGTTCATCCATTCAATGTTATTTCTTATCAAATTGTCATCGGTTCATTATTAATCGAAAAAGCTTGTGCCATGTCATTTATGTCGGATTGAAACGATATATAAATTCAATCCGAAAATCGGATCAATGCCAATGACAAATGTCTCTCCTTTGCATTCATGTTGCGAACTTGTACTTCATAAATTACATCTTATACGTGTTTCGATTTTTTCACGAAGATTGAGCAATTCCCCGTCTACTGGAAATTGATTTATCTCTTTGTGAATTAAAAATTGATCTTATTTCATCGTAAAACTTAAATTATTTATTTCCATATTATTAACTTTTTATCCTTAAAAAATATTTTTGGTAAATGAATGAATGAATTTAGTTTTCAATAAAAGCAAGTCATGCGGTTGATATTCAGAGATTTATTCTAGAATCAAAACAGAAGACCTCTGCTTATTAATAGATTTTTTTATTAGGGCGTCTGGTTTTTTGTTTTATCGTCTATTAGGAAAGATTTCTTGAACTCAAGATAAAATAGTTCGAAGCAAGCTGGGCTAAGAGTTTGAAGATATAGAAAATTCAGATATTGATTGGTCTTAACGAATTCTCATTTATGTGGTATTTCAATTTTTTGTTGCAGATTTGGCCCAGATTCGAGCACTGGTGGAATCATCGACAGTGCTGAATGGTTCAATGTGCCCCTCATGTGAAATGCCATTTGATAAGGGTAAAAAAAGACGCCTGATTGATTCCTGTGGACACGAGAGATGCTATTCCTGTTTATTTCGGAGTGAAGCTTGCCCTCTTTGCTTAAGAGGAACTGGGTATCTTTTTAACGAGGAAGACGGCCTCGAGGGCCCTTTTCGCGATGGAAGGTTTTGCTCCTCGGGGCCCTTGTCTATGCAGAGTCCATCCGAGGACTGGATCGACGACTCTTCAGCTGTAAATTCTTCATGCAGCAGTCCAAGACCTCGCACCAGGGTTATCACCAGGCCACACATTCTACCACGCTCTGCTCATGTAAGAAATTTCCCTTCCATAATCATTTCATAATACACACTATAGCTCAATGTACTTAAAATCTATTTAAAAATTTTTAACGTACCAAGTTGAAGATATGAAACCTAAAGCTTTTAAAGTTGGATAATTTAAAGCTAAAAGCAGAAGTCAAAAAAATTTTACCAATATATACACATACTCTCTATTCAGTAAATCAAATCTCTCATAAATCAAGTTTCCTCATTACTTAGGCATTAACTTCTAAAAATCTGTCAGCGCTACTTGCAGCTGGAAAACCTTTCAACACTGTTTAAACTTTAAAGACTAATACTTTTACTATTTTTAATGTTTTTACGACTCAAGTTTCATGAATAGTTTATAAATTTCATAATTTTCAAATAACTATGTGCTAGATAATGGGGAAAGTTGTTTCACGAAGGTATGAATGAATAGGCAATAAAATGAGAGTGTAGCACGATTAGTTAAAGAAGTAATGTTAGAGGCAGTAGAAAAGGTATTATTATTTTTTCTATTGTCTTTGATAAATGGGTCTAATATGAGTTATGAAGAGCCCTTATGGAAGTACAATTGCAAATACCAAGGGAAGATGGTGACACATATACCTGAACCCACTCAAGAGAGAACCACTCCTACATGTTCTGCCTCTTGGAACTTGACGTTTTGCCACCCACTCTTTGATTTTACTCCCTTGACAAAGGCGTATATTTGCAACATTCAATCCAGATCAGGAAGATCATGCTGCTTACTGATTCATAGATTTATGACCTTTTTTTTTAAAACAGTCTAGACACTAAATGATTTGACTTCACGATATAGAGGCTCCTCCCAACTGAAACTCCTTTCACCTTAACAATAAAAAAAAAACACAACAATAAACCTACTTCACAAACCCATAAATCTATTGCAATAATCAACCAACATTGTTGCGTTGATAAAAAGTCAGAAAATCGTTACGGGATTATTTAGAATTTAGGAATTTTGTATATAATCACAGGACTAATTAATTAAAATATTAACGAGTTTTAATGAGAACGAGTCCTTTAATTTCTAATTAAAATGTGTGCTTTTAGCAGCGTGATGGGAACGAAATTAATTCCACTTCAGCAATGGGGAAGGGTTTGAAATCCAAACCTCCAGTTCTTCCAGAGTCTTCATCCTCACGACACAAAGTTCAACCAATGGCTCAGAGTGAGTTTTTTCCGTCAATATTATTCGAAAACTAGTATTATTTATCGCAATAAAATGATTTTCATAATTTATTAATTTAATCACAGGTTGCCCAACGCCTCCAGTTCAAAGGAAACGATTTTTCCTGAACTCGAAGGCCCTAAAAAGTCCCTTTGCTTCTCAAAGACCCGGAAGACGAGATCCAATATCTTCGGAGCAAAGTGCAAATGACAACCCATCAGCGTTATCAGGTAAGACATTCCAACGATAGCAGTATTATGAAATGTTATTCGAACTCCATTTGCCTCGGCAAATAGACATTTCAATTTCCATTAAGAATCACGCGACGCCGGACATTTGCTAACTAGTCAAACGTAAATACGAAAATATTACGCAGTAATGAAGGAAAAGGGGAATTCGTCTGTTAGCAGAATTTTAAAATTGAAAAGAAGTTTCTCAAAGTTCAGAAGAAAGCATGCTCAAACTTTGCTTAATGGTATGTAATTAATATTAAAACCTTTTCCTAGGAAGTAAATTGGTCAAATAAATTATGAGAGGGCACAAAATAAGGCGAGACCTGCTCCTTTAATTTATATTTGAATAAAGAATGATAATTGGATCTCTACTTTCCATTTCGAGCAATAGAAATTAAGATATTTTTGATACTGTTCGTGTTAAATTTTTTTTTAAATTGAACACATAATTGAACACTAAATTAAAATTTAGCATGGATGACGACTTCCTGGGAAGGAAAGTCACGGTGGACAGGAATTGTTCTCGGAAAAATCAAAACCCTGTGGAGCAGTAGTCAGGGAACTGCTAGTGATGGATTAAATCAACTTGTCGATTCGATCAACAAAGTCCCAGGCAGGAAATTAATTAGAGTCTAGTGTGAAACAGTAGATTTTGTAACTCTGTGTGTTTTGGCTTAATAATTTAGTTTTTGAATGATAATTTGAAATTTCTAAATTTTTAAATAGCAAATGAATATTTAAAAAATTTATACAAATTTTAGACCCATCTTATAGAGAGCATGTTATAGAATTCACACATATTTAATGAAAGGTCTAACAATGAAAGTCCCGACAGCAATTTGTAAGCCATTGAAGAGTTTACTAACAAAATTAAGGGTATGTGGTAATTACCATATAAGATTGCGCGAGCGTAAAGTTAGGGAAACTAATCTGCTCTTATGGTAAAATATCACAAGCCCTTAAACCTTTATTTACTCTTTCAGTTTTAGAATTTTGCTTAAATGTCATTCTTTTCAGATTCGAAGTATTTCCCAGTATCAGATTGTTATTTAAAAAATTTTATGTACGCTATTTTTTAGAATAATATGTTTCCTCTAAAGGAAAAATAAAAATCACTATTGAGCACTTGCAATTTTGCACTAGTTTTCTGTGTTGTTTTGATTTTTTCCAAATTTTAATTTGCCTGTTAACAATTTAAAAATTAAAACGTAGTAATGTGCGAAAATTTGATTAGCTTAACTTAAACTTTATCTAAGTTAAGCTAAAATCGAGACTACTTAACTCCAGTTCTTTAAACTTAAAGAGATTTTGCACATTACTACTAAAAATTAAATAATTTGTTAATAACTGGATTCAAAATACTTCTCGATAATTAAAAAAAATGCTAAACTAATTTAAAAATCTCTCTTTTCAGATGACGAAGGTGGTTGTGTCAAACCCCTGACGTCGAAGACAAAAAAATCTTCCCAGTCAGACCTCTATATGAGATTAGGACTTCTTCTAGGAAATGGAAGACATGGTGGAGTTTCAAGTGTCGATGTGACTGATCTTCCAGGTCAAACTCGACTTCCAACTAAACTAAGATTGCCTCATCTAAGCAGTCTTCAAGGTCACGATAGTTCTGCAGCTTCTTTCAGCAGCCTCACAAGTTTTGAGACTCAAACACATCCCTCGACAAATACTAGTCCTGTTTCGACATTGACTGGAACATCCAGTGAGGCAGAAGCAGTCGCAGCTCTGAGAAGTCCTTTAAAGTCGAAGGGAAAAGTTAAGGGAAAAGGAAAATCTAAAGACTGTGATAGTGCTGGAAGTTTGGCTTCGATATCAACTTCAGCCTCTGCTTCCACTTCTATGTCAATGTCCATGTCTGTTTCTGTCTCTGGATTGTCAAATGGTAGTGGCAGTCCTGTCACCTCGAGAAGACATTCCGTTACGACCTCCCAACCTGGTCAGATTGATGAACTTGGACAAACTTTGTTTAAAAATAGGAGAACTTGTGTGAGAAGATCTGCGAGAGCTGGAACTGTCAAAGGCTCAATTGATTCAAAAAGTAAGCACTTCAGATTACAACTTGAAGACTAATTGTTAATCTGGTGAATTGAAATTATTTTCTAATTACTAATAAAAATGTCTCTTCTATTTCCAGTGCGTTTTCTGCATCACACAGTACAGCTGACCCTGAAGCCTCTCTTTTTCGAAGTACCTCTTTTAGAAACCGACCCCCTCTTCACTGGTCGTCTTTGGCTGCTTCAAGAATTGGAAACAGTCATCAATGGATCCAGTCCAGGAGTTTTAATATCGGGATCCCCCGGAACAGGAAAGACTGCCCTAATTCTTCAACTTGTTGAATATAGTTGCTTTGGTCGTCGAAGAGACCAAAAAGAAACTCAGAAGCTTGAAGAAGAAAAAAGTGAGACTAGTTCTCCAAACTCTCAGTCAAGTGTTAAGACTACAAATGAAAGGGTAGGCCACTTTTACTTTCAGTTTTTCATTTTTTGCTCATGGAAGGAGACTATAAATATATGATTAATCGATTACGTTGCAGATTCGTGACCTGGCTTCTCACGTCGTGGCTTACCACTTCTGTCAAGCTGATAATAATTGCACCTGTCTGGTACCTGACTTGATTCATTCTTTGGCAGCACAACTCTGTCAGGCTCCACAACTTGCATCTTACAGAGAGTACCTTTTATCAGAGCCTCATCTGCAAGGATCCCTTTCACTGAGAGAGTGTACAGTCGATCCAGATCTCGCCTTATCAAGAGGAATAATCGAACCCCTTTTGAGTCTCAGAAGAACTGGGAGGTTGCCGGAAATAAACATGGTAAGTGGTGTCATAATTTTTATTCTATTCTGATTTGAATTCCGGGTTGATTTGAACTTGAAGACTTCTAGATTCTAGATTAAACGTGATGATTCAATTTTTTAGATCAAAACTAGAGGGAATTTCTATATTGAAACTGAAATAACTGAATTAAAACTCAGAAATTTATAACTATACATATAATCTTGATTTGCATTCTAAATATTGAACTTGATTGAAAATTCAAGATTTAATCTAGGTGACCAAGTCTTCCAGATTTAATCTTGAAGATCTCTCCTTTTGTATTCAAATATAAAGATTTAATCTTATGGATTCAAATTTCTTGCTCTCAGATTTCTACTTTAAACTTGAAGATTCAATATCCCAAGACTTGAATCTCAAGATTATAACTCGAACTTTAATTAATCACTCTGATTTTAGGTAATACTAATCGATGCAGTTTGCGAAGCAGAATACCACAGGCCAGATAGAGGAGACACAATCGCTTCTTTCTTGACCAGACACACTCCAAATTTTCCCAGTTGGCTAAAAATTGTCTGCACAGTTCGAACACAGCTTCAAGAGTGTACCAAACAATTTCCCTACACTAAAGTTTGTCTCGACAAAAGTACAAACGACCCCGCAGGAATCAGCATAACTAAAGATCTCTCAGAATACATCAGCTATCGACTTTCTCGAAGTCAAGCTATTCAAACTAACGTCACAGCTTCTGTAAATGGCAAAGCTGAATCTTCTAATAGTGCGAATCAAACCCGATTTGTTTCTCATCTATTAAATTTGGCGAAGGGTTGCTTCCTTTTTGTGAAACTGAGCCTGGATCTCATCGAGAGTGGACACTTGGTTGCTAAATCTGCGAGCTACAAGGTTTGTTTATATTTCATTTTAAAAGATTGATAAAATATTTGAGCATTCATAAGTTAGTATGTTTCAACTGATTAGATTATAAAACAGAAAAGTAAACTCTAATTAGAAAAATATTCTTGAATATTTTTACAGGTTTTGCCAGTTTCCCTCGCTCAAATCTACCTTTTGCACTTCAACCTGAGGTTTCCAACCTCAGCTTCGTTTGACAAGGTGCAACCACTTCTTGGAGTTTGTCTAGCTGCCTTGTATCCACTAACTCTCCCCGAAATTTATTATTCAGTCAATGCCCTGAACATGGATTGCTTCGTTTCTTGGGAAGACTTCATGCAGAGATTCAAGGTCAGTTAAGGGAAAAATTAAGCACATGATTAAACATATTTTTAAGAAAAAAAATTTTTCTAACAACTACGATTCTCTGATTCTTGCTCTCTTTTCTTAAAGGATATGTAAGTAGGGAATCAGCTTCTTCTAAGAAAATTTATCATCCCTTATTACAATTCAATCAGTTTCTCCTCTATTCCCTTAATTTTTATTCTTATCGTCAAATTAAATAAATTTAAATACCAATTTTCAGATGCTCTCCGGTTTTCTCGTGAAACGTTTAGACAATACCTATATGTTCTTCCACCCATCGTTCAGGGAATGGCTAATGAGAAGAGATGAAGGCGAGTCTACAAAATTCCTCTGTGATTTGAGACTTGGTCATGCAGCAATAGCTTTTAGATTATCGAGACTTCAAGCTCCACTGGATGGTGAAAGAGCTTTGGAACTTGGTCATCATATTCTGAAAGCTCATGTCTATAGAGGCGTTACACCTTGCTGGCCTTCCCGAGATCTTCAGGTTAGAATCTTTCAATCTTCCAATCTTAAATCAAAATTGTACCTTCCTTTTTCTATTGCCGGTTCTACAGTCCAGTATCAATGAACTAACCAATTTATTTTTGTTTGCAGGCTTCATGGTTGGCTTCATCATCCGAATGTGTTTCATCAGCACTCTGCACTCTTCGAAACATCTACAGTCCAAATGTAAAAGTTTCAAGATTGCTTCTGCTGGCAGGAGCTTCCCCGAATTTTGTAACTGAATATCTTGGAAACGCCCCCGCTCTTTGCATGTATGCTCACGAAGGTTCGGTAGAGATGGTTTCCCTGTTGTTGGAGTTTGGAGCTGATGTTGAGTTGACTAACAGTCAAGGTTGCACAGCTCTTTCACTAGCGTCTGCTCGTGGCCACTGCGATGTTGTTAGAAGGTAAATTATGATCAAGTTGTAGAACAACAAGTTTAGTTTAGAAACACAGAAATCCTGAGCCTCAGATGTTATTAAATAAAAGATGTCCGATAATAAATCTAATAACTGAACTTTTGTTTTAGACTCGCTGCTGCTGGTGCATCATTGGGCCATCTAGACATGGCGGGACAATGTTCTTTAGTTCATGCAGCAAGACATGGTAGATTATCCGTCGTTGGTTACCTTCTTGCCTGCGATTGGACGATTCCTAGAGAGAATGAGACTGAAATTACACTTCCGGAAGTTGGATTAGAGGAAGCTGCCCAACAGGCTGTTGTTGCTGCAGCAGCTCAAGGTCATGAATCGATTGTCGAGTACATATTAGACATGGCAGAAGTTACTGTTGATCAACCAGATACCTTAATTGGAGAAACTGCTTTAACAATTGCTGCAGCTAATGGCTCAACAGCAACTGTCGCAGCTCTTTTGGGTCGTGGAGCAAGTCCTTTGGCTGTTAATGCTAAAGGACTTTCGCCTTTAATGCTCGCTGCGAGAGATGGTCACTGGGGCACTGCAGAGAGAATCCTCCAAGGTTGGCCACTTATTCACTTTATAATATCTTCTTTAAATTCATAGCTCATGATTGGAAATTTTAATTTACTTTTTTTTTACCTTTGTTACAGGAACTGTGACAGTGAATGATCAAACAACAGATGAGATCATTCCACTTTTGACTCAAAGGGACCCAGTAGGTCGGACTTCCCTGATGATCGCAGCTGGTGAAGGTCATACAAATTTAATTGAACTGTTTTTGGATAAAGGATCATTGCTAGAGGCAACTGACAAAGAAGGATTGACTGCTTTGGGATGGGCTTGTGTTAGAGGAAGACTGCCTGCTGTCCAGCATCTTATCGAACGAGGAGCTGAAGTTAATGCGAGTGATAAAACGGGAAGAACTCCTTTGGATTTGGCCGCATTTCAGGTAGATTTCCTAATATCTACTGTCACTCTAATTTATAATGTGATACAGTTATTATTTCAAATACAATATATTTTCATTAAAAAATAAAAAAAAAAATATGATATTTCAGGGTAATCCAAAACTCGTGCAGTTCTTGCTCGAAAAAGGCGCAGCAGTTGAACATGTTGACATCCACGGTATGAGGCCCTTAGATAGAGCAATAGGATGTCGAAATGTCCTGGTAGTTCAGTGTTTCCTTCGAAGAGGAGCCAAACTTGGTCCAGCGACCTGGGCCATGGCAGCTGGCAAACCAGATGTCCTTCTTATTTTATTGAACAAACTCCTGGAAGATGGGAATGTTTTGTATAGAAAGGGAAGACTAAAAGAAGCTTCTCACCGTTATGCTTATGCCTTGAGAAAATTCCCAGAACCTCCTGAACAAATTCAAGATCATCAGCTTCAGGAACACAGTCAATTATTGCTGCATCTTCAAACTTTTGCTCAACTTAGACTGAATTTCTTGCTCAATCTCAGCAGGTGCAAGCGCAAGATGAATGTAAGTAAATTGAATTTAATTTAATGTAATAACCTACCTAAAGTTTGACATTTTAATTGATTCTGAACACTTTTTTTCTTATTCCAGGAATATCAGGAGGCAATAGAGTTGGCTGATGAAGCTCTAAAAACAAGGCCAACTTCCTATGAAGCTTATTACGCCAGATCCAAAGCAAGACTCGAAGCAGGTTTCATAGACGAAGCTTTAGCTGATGCTCAAGAAGCTCTTCACATCATCCCTCTCCATAATCGTCAAGATCGAAGAGTTCTGACCACCCTGAGAGATGAGATCATTTCATGTCTTGAAGGCTCAGGAATTGGGACCAGTAAAGGATACGAAGGCGGTTCGAGATGTCGTCTTCGTGCCTCAGCCGACACGCTTACAGAATTGTAAATGTATTTCCTAGATATTCCGCGATTTTCCACGCGAGACTTAGAATTAAGAAACTCGAATCCCTGCTGATCGACTCACTGGTTTGAGAATCAGCGAGAAATACACGAACTATACCGAACGATAAAATTGGTGATTTCTAAAACAAAAGAGAAAATGAAACATAAAATTAAATATTTAATTTGGCTTCTAGCGTATACCAATATATTCGCATGCTCATTTCAGTATCTTTTTTTTTTGAAAACCTTTTATTCGAATTTTAATTCGATCTTGAATCGAATGTAGAATTTTGTTAATATATTTGTGACTATTCGTGTATTATACAGTATATAGGTTGAGAGTGGCTTTACCGTCGTTGTTAAGTTGAAATTATTTAATCCTATTGTGCAGTATTTTCGAGAATTTCGAATCTTTTAGATATTTTACAAATTTTTCGAAGTTTGTTTAGTGCTGCAGACAATTGTGCTGCATTCTTTATTTATTGACTATTTAAATTTCTAAATTTAAGAGGAATGTATTGTTAAGGCATTCTAGAATTTCTTAATCATCTTGCCATGAAGACATCCAATCGTCACTACTATTTAGAATCGAAGTACTGTAGCTCTATTTTTAATCATGGAGCTTATTATTTAATTTAAAAATGAGGTCTTTAATTAAAGCCTCGAAGAAATCTCCAGTAGTAATTGATCTGTAATTGAGGTATACGAAATGTTATTGACTCCCAAATGGTGTCAAATAAACGAAACTTTTTTTTATTGAGAAACTGGGTTCTTTCTTTATATACTTGATTCAGAAGTCCCTATTTGAATTTCTAGTACACTAGAAGCTCAAGTTTAAAACTCGCAATGTTATTTATTCCCCAATGGTGTTAAATAAACGAATCTTTTCTTTTTTTATTCAGAAATTTAAGTATTTCTTGTAGGCTCTAATACATTTATTATAATAAATTCTATTTATACAAAGAAGTAAAGGATACGAAACGTGAAGTATAATTATCCTGTTTTCGCTGGGATCAGCGTTGGGAATATCTTAAGTACACTTTATCGAAATACGCTTCTCAGATTTAGTTTTCTATCCCCAAGAGTCGGGAATGCGAATCGAGGACTGCAAATCGAGTCTGAAATATAGTTACAATCACGTAAAAATATCAAGTTCAAAAATCTGATGCAATAGGGATAGAAGAACTATAGAATTTTGCTATCGCGATAATGTGACCTGATATCGAAGAAATCCACCAAATCAATTGGTCCATTCTTTCTCATTTTTCTTTCACTTCTTGTTCTTTTTTCTTCCTCCCACGATATGGCAATGACTGTTGTCTTCGATCCATGGTATTTTCAATAATCGAGTCCTTCGAGAATTGCTGGGTTTTGTAAAAAAAATTCTTAAAAAAGCTACAGATATTCTGCTTGGCCAGATGATTCGAAATTTCATGAAATCGCAGGACCTTCTTTATTCTTTTTTTTTTTGAGTTTGAATTTGTTTTTCAGGAATAAATTTCCAATATACTTTCAAGAAAATTTCATTGGAACTGCTGATTAATGAAATAATTATGCATAATGTATTTTAATTAATTGCAAAATGAAGTTATGGGGGAGCATTAGATCTCGAAGGTCGAATTTTCGATGGATGGAATTCGCCTCTCTTGATCGAAGAAGCTATTTTCAAAGCACTGATGGACAGTGAAAATTGTGGTGCCAAGATTTTAAGACATTAAAGGCTAATGCGCCTTGTGGGTGTCCTTATTTTGATACCCTTGCACGTATCCAGAATTATCGGCAATGTCCTTTCGACCTGCGATTCCTTTGCCTTTTCCAGCTTCATCAAAACGTTGTTTGTGTGAGCCAGTATATTTACTCACGTCTGTCAACCTATCCACTGTCGATGCAGCTTTTCCAGCCTGGAATTTTAGTAAGTATTTAGACCTGCGCACATTGTGCTGCTGCTCTTATATTATTATTATTATTATACAAGTAATAGTACAACATGCTTTAAAATAGAAGATATGTTAAGTATAGATAAAAACTTCAATACCTAGCTTTAATTCGAAACTTGAAACTTTACAATTCTATCTTCTGCTTCAATTTCAAGATTTCAACTTTTAGATTGAAAAAACTGAAACCTTTTAGATTTAAATTCTAGTTTTCAGATTAAAAACAATATAAACTCAAATTAGTTCTTCAATAAAATTAGGCATACAGAGTAATAAATATTTATTTCTAAAATGACCTACCGCAGTTGTGCCAGTTACACCAGGAGTACCACAATTGGCAAGCTTGCTTTTAATTTCTGCAACATCAACTTTTTTACCCTTGGCAAGTTCTTCCAGGAAGGTCTTGTATTGCTCCACGTTTAATTTCATTGACCTGTTATAAAATAAATCAATACGATATAATAATAATTTTTCTTTAAAAAAAAATTATATGGTATAAATTTAGTTTCACTAATTTTTAGAATTGTATATAAAATTTTTATTGATTGATACTTTTTTAAAAGAACATACTTCTGTTTCTTGAAGTAAATTCCCGTATCGGTGGTAGTAATTTTTTTGCCATCGATTACTTTTGCCTGTTTCATCCACTTGTCACTCTGACTTAGGGTGATTTGTTTTCCATCACTTTTCGTGTCTCCAAATTTAGCAAAGGCTTTGAAACTTGGAAGGAAGGAACCACTTCCGGCTGCTGGACTTCCGGGTGTCGTGTTTCCGCCGTTGTCTTCAATTTTCAAATTAGCCACTTCATTTGTAACTGCTTTTACATTGTTTTCTTTAACTTCGGGATCTACTTTTTCACCTTCCATTTTTCACTCTGAAACAATATTTTTCTTCATTAAAAATAACTACGCTTACTGAAATAAGTTTTCTACATTCTAAAATACCAAACAAGTTTCGTCAGTTTCTGAAAATAACAAATAGCTTTTAAATAGTCATTTGGAAATTTATATTCAAGTTTCTACTTAAAAATTGTCTTAATTTTATCTCGAATAAATTATATTTTTTAAATTCTGTAAAAAATCAAATTTCGAGGATTTAATAACATTTTTCTACACGGGTTCGCAAGTGTCGCGAAGCGCTTACTAAAATTTCACGGTTGTTCTGATAAAAGCACACAGTCTGTACTAAACGAGGCATAAAGTTGTCAAATCGACTTCGGCCTCATACGGGAAGTAAATACGTGGAAGCTATACAACATTATTTCATATCTATAAATAGAGATTGTGGCAAATGTGTGTTATAACGCCGGTTAACACGTCAAAATGCGCCTCCAAATGATCAAGACTTAAGATGGCTCACGTAATCATTGCAAAAAAACAAATAATACTGTATTACATCATTGAGTTAATGTATAGTGTGTACCTTTAACAGAAAAAACTTAGACCTTCAACTCACATTTACATTTTTTCAAAAGATAAGTGCCACACAGATAGAAAAAAATAAACCTGTATTTTTTATTACCGCGCATATACTGTGCTAATTAATTAATAAGAAGCAAAAAAACCATGTAATCATTGGTAGGCATTATATATATATAAATAATTATATCCTTTCATTTCTAAAGAATAAGATTACATTCAAATTTCGAATATAAAACATTTAAATTATGTATAATAATTTGTACTATAGAGTTTGAAATTAAAAATTGCAGGCATTAAAAAATAGACTCTTCCAATTATTAAAAATTGTCGACATTGACAGCAAGTCTAGATTTGATCAAATAAAAAAGAAATGGTTATATGTAAGTTAATAGTTCAATCCAAACATTGTTTACATACAAAAGAGAAGTATTTAACTGAAAATCCATCTTCTTTAAAAAAATATATGCGATCATAAAAGAAGACTCTTTATTTCACTTTTTGCAAAGAAATCACCAAAAAACAAGAACTTAACGAAACTATCCAATTAACATACAAAATACATAAAACTAAATATTCCAACTCCCATTTTCAATTTTAACATGCACATAAAATGGAAAATGGGTTAGTGTACCAGGAAAATATTAGTATCTCGTGAAAATCGATCGCTTTGTTTCGAGGTGCGGAGGAAATAGAGCGCGAAGCGTTCAATAGGGAGGAAATTTGTTGATTTTAAAAAATTTTTTGGCAATTACATTTTCTTACTGTATATGCAACCGGGAGCAGAAAGGTCCGCACAAACTCTTGAATTAGCAAAGTTCAACGATTTGTTTTGACTGCCGTTAACTTCCGTTTACGAAATGTCAAGGGTGCTGCGTCACACGCGATTAGAAGAAAACTTCGCGATTGGCGAGGTAAATTCTGAATGTAGAACGCCAATGTATATAATATGGGGGTCAGAAACTGTGCGGATGCGTGTGATTCAGGAGGAATCTGTGCCTCAAAGCGCATGTCTTTTATCGATTTTCACTCCTGGGTTCACTCCCACTTTCCTCCCGAAAATGTGATACCCCTCACGAGTTTGGTACGAATTTTTTATGAAATACTGTTGGCCAATTCCACCCCTTCAAGGAATTAATAATTTAAAAAGAAATTGTAAGAAGCGAGGTTTTTACGGATCGATAAGTTCAATGTTCAATGCTCAATGTTTAGACATAAAGTGATACTTGCAACAGGTTGTATGTAATTGAATGAGTGACACGAACTGATAGTTTTTTTACTGTTGCTTGTCACGATGGTTTAAAGTTAAGCGGGATATAAAACTTCCCTGAAAGTAAAGTTTATGGACTCGTATGGTTTTCATATTTATGCATGAAAACTATACTATGTGTTTCTATAAATATATCTGATTTCTTTGCAAATGAATGTTAAACCTTAAATTCTTTTTTCAAGATCGCGAATGTTTACTGTCATTTTAAACGAAACCCTGAGTTTATTTTTGCAGCTAACAATTGTTAAGCTAAGAAGGCAGCTGTACGATTTGAATGGAACGCAGATAATTGATAGGCTTTGTGTACTCTACGATGACAAACTATGTTCTTTTCAGACTTGAATTACGGCACATTTACGTAGCTAAAGTTCAGAAAAAACTGTTCCTCACTTTCTTTCATACCATAAAAATAGGAACAACATTCAGATGATGAAACATGTCTTACTATAGCTCATGCCCTACTCCTTACTTTCTTGTACAAATTTGTCACGAAACATGTCAAATAATATTTTTATATCTTTACTCGTATATACATATATTCCATGTCATATTCCATTGATGATCAAAACGACATGATTTACTACATAACAGATTATGATTCATAAATAAAGCAAATCTTTAAATAAACATGATAAAAAAACTTCAAAGAGTCTATAATAAGAAAATCGTTTTCGTTAACTAATAACTCTGTCTTCATTCATTTAATGTTTCATTGCGTGTATATAAAACTATATTTTCGATCAATATCAACCTCGTATTTTTTAAAGCAGAGCTTTCTCCTTTCTATTTCGCTACCTGTTGTGGTGCAAGTTCGTAAGTTCCTCCCTCTGACTTCCTAGTGCTATTGCGACTCTCTCCTAAAGCTTTTCAAGAATCCTTTAATCTCTAGAGCTTCTTGAAATGAAAAATCAAAAAGCACCTGCAACTCACATGAATTCACTCTCGCGTAGAAATACAACTTTTCTTTACCGCGCGATTAATCCGTCTAGGAAATTGCTACAAACGAGACTGAGTCTATCCGCACACAGCCAACAACCACTTCCAGCACTGCCACCTATTTTCACAAACTTCCCTCCCTCTTTCCCTCCCCCTCAACTCCCCTATCACCAAATACCACCCACGTCAGACACCTTCAAAGCAGATCTATTTAAAATTTAGGAAGAAAATCATTTCAATGTTGCAGCTGTTCAAATTGCAAAAAGAGTGGCAGAAATTGCCAAGAGAGAAGAAATTGGAGAGGATATGGAATTATTTAAAGAAAATGTTTTTTTTGCTAAAAATGATGAAAGGTGTGCAAAATTTTGTCAACTTGAACTTGACCCCAACGAGTTTATCCCTCAGCAAATTTCAATTAGGGAAACAGCGTAGGTGGAACGATAATGTGCTTGAATTTAATTTCAATATGTGAAATAAAATTGTTAAATTGAGAAGAAAGTTTCAAATCAACTTGAAATTCAATTTAAAAAATCAGGGAAAAGAAGAAAAGACATTTCTTAGATGATAGAAATATTCTTAGAATCATAAATATGAATTCATAAATTGCAATATGCAGGTCAGATAACTTGATAATTGTTCATTTACTTTTACAAAACGTGGTGTGAATTCCGAGCGATAAAAATGAATGGGATAACACTTTGAGATCAAGTTTAATAACTGTCCTTGAGAAACTCTTGAATTTTTTATTACATAATGCTATCCTTCAGAACTTCAATCACCTATAAATTTATAATACACTCATTAATAACTTTTTATGAAATCAGTTGAGTAAATAAGTATTATCACACGCCCTTAAAGAAGGGAATCGTTATAATAAACAAAACAATTGATTTCGAAATTTTCATTACATTTCTGGTGTGGATTAGTAATTTCTTCTGAGAATTAGAAATACATAAAGACCATGGCTTTGCATGCCTTTTCATAGGAATTGTTGGATTTTTTTTGATACAATAGCTAATTTTTTTTTTCTGCAAGAATAGGCATTGCTATAAATAAATAATGTGAATATAAACTTATTAATCTATTTTTTGCATGTAGAACACTAATTCTAACATTTACTCGTTTCGTAATCAATATCTCCTAATAAAATCTACGTATTTTAGGGCAAACTCGTAATGAGTTTTGGCATGTGAAACATGAGGATGAATTTAGTAGGTGAGGATGTGCGTGTTTAAATAGATTAAACTTTAAAGCGCAGGACTTGGGAAGATCCTTGGCCTGAATCCTGTGAAGGATATGAAAAAGCTTCTTTATCTATACATAGACTTTTTGAAGGGTCAGTAGTATGAGTCAGTCGAATGTCAGACTCTAATTTTACGTGCAAACTACAACCCTAAGTAGAGAAAGAAATATTACACCTGATTCGCTCTTTTAATAAAATATCGATTTCTTTGACTTTATATTTCTGTAATGTTGATATCGATTGAAATCTTATACCAATTCTCATTTTGACAAGGCGATAAATTCTCGACTCTATTAAGATAATGAGATTTTATACTGATAAAGAAAGCAAATCTAAAAAGTTGACGAAGGTCGATATGTTTAAAATTTAAAAATTTCACGATCAATTCAAAGATAATATTTTGATGGAATTTATGTACAGTGATTTTTAACACATAAAACATAAATGCTTCAATTTTAAATTGTTTAGTTTCGAATATACATATATGTATTGCAAATTTAAAATGGTTGAAACTGTTGAAGGAATATTACGAAATACTGAAAATTTGAAATGAATGATTGTATAATATAAATAAATACTATGATTATAAGAGTTCAATACTGATAGACTATAAGTAGATATTTCTCGACCTACATACTATAAGCATACAGTACTTCCGATTTCATTGATTCTCTTACGAGGAGATAAGAGGCGTTATAGAGTATTCTAAGTTCTCGACTTCTCGTAATAAGTTCTTCGTGATGCCGTATAAGAGGACTTGTTGCACGATTCAAAGACCTACAGTTTTGAATCTATATATAAATACCTTCATAAATGTAAATTTGTAAAATTATTTCTTCCGAATAATGTAGCATGTAGCCAAGAGAAAAGAATAGTAATTTCACATTTCTATCCTTTGGGATTATAAGTATAAAATAAATTTTCTCTTATCGGAAAAAATTACAATACATACATAAACTGTATGAGTATATACAGTAGAAATAATTTTTTAAGATAAATTATAAGATTTAAAAGATTAAAAAATATTTTTCAGTCATTTAAAGCTTCGGATAAAGAGAATATGAACAATTAAATATTTGAAAGAATGGTTTTGAGTAAACGCGATAAATGGATAAACACGAGACTAGTGTCGATATCTGTGAGCTTCTCAAGAAACGAAACAATCAATGAAACGTTAACTTTAGAAATTTGTACTTTATTAAATGCTTTTAAATAATAAATTATTTTTTATTAAATTTCTTCAAAACTAGAAATATTTAAATTAGTTTTGAAATACAATTTTGCAACCAAAAGTTCAGAAAATAAAATCCGTCTATTTATACATTCTTAGTTATCAATACGAAAATTCTCTGCGGATCAACAGACGGAAGTATATTTGCTAAATTCAAGAACAAATTCTATTTCCAAAGAATTTAAGACTCAAGAAAAAGTAATTTCCATTCGGAATTTCCTGAATAATATCACCTCGGATTGTGGAAAAGCAACGAGGCGTTTTTAGGAATCAGCAACGCAAGCATTTTAATCAGAATTCAGGAAAGAGTTAGAAAAAATGCTAACAATTTAATATTCTAGTAGAAAGTAGTATTTTCTTATAGATTTAAAAATATTTAAAATATCGACTTTTCAGAAGTTATTTCATAAGAATTTAAATTTTAATTCAATATATTTCAAAATTCGAATTATTTCTGAACAGTCTTGTTATTGTTCATCCAATCATAACATCAAACTGTTATTTACATTATTTATCAACCTTGGTTGAAGAAACTACAAGGGAGTTAAGAAATATTTCGCACTGAAGAATGCTCACAATCACTCGAGCCTCCGGTTTGACACATTCATCTTTAGAGTAGAAGTCCAAGTCGAAAGTTTGTCTCTAAACCTGTAACTTTTTGGTGATCTTCAACGTGATGTTTAAAAATCTCGCAATCTTGTTTCAGATTAAAGTTCGTTGAATAATGTGTCAAAAGTGAAAATCATAAAGAAAATTACTAGCCAATAAAGTTCGACATCACTGAAATAAATAATTTTTTTGCGAGTGTAGTAGACAATCTATAGAAATTGACATTTAGTGCTGGAAATATGAATTTTAATCAGCCGAATTATGGACCACCTCAATTACCAAATTGGGCTTCTTCGGAATTGGAAGCATATTATTTTCCTAACAATGTGGAAACATTAATGTGGCCATATCACCCATATCCGGCTATTAACAATCAACCAGAACAAGGACTTCAAAACTTTAATCAAAGCGGACTAACACACTCGACGCTTCCGTCAAACAGTTCTACAACTTCAGATCCTGAACTCTTCAATTATTTATATTATTTACAAGCCGTTGAAGACCTTAAACAAAGCGAACAGTATAAATTGCAAGAATTTAATGAATTTATGGAAGAGTATGAACATGCCCAATGCTACAAAAATCTTCGAAAACTTCAATCTTACCAATATTGTTCACCTATCACATATTATCCTCGCCCAAATCGTGAAGTTAACGAACCCACCCAAGATTATCGAACCGTCCAAAATTGTTCACCCGTTCAAAATGTCCCACGAAGACAACATTCTCTACAAGGACAGAATTTTGTCCAAGAAGCAAATCTTCCAGAAGAACCAAAAGAAAAAGTCCTTAACAGACAAACTAAAATACAATACAGTTCTTCTTCGCTAAGGAATCATCCAGTTCCAAATTATTCACCGATTGAACTTATTGAAAGCTGTGTCAATTCCATAGAAACGACCGCCGATATCCAAGCGTCGTTACAATATTTTGCTAGAGCTTTAGATCCACAAAGTCAAAATTCTCTACAAGGACAGAATTTTGTCCAAGAAGCAAATCTTCCAGAAGAACCAAAAGAAAAAGTCCTTAATAGACAAACTAAAATACAATACAGTTCTTCTTCGCTAAGGAATCATCCAGTTCCAAATTATTCACCGATTGAACTTATTGAAAGCTGTGTCAATTCCATAGAAACGACCGTCGATATTCAAGCGTCGTTACAATATTATGCTAGAGCTTTAGATCCACGAAGTCAAAATTCTCTACAAGGACAGAATTTTGTCCAAGAATCAGATCTTCCACGAGAGACAAATCTTCGAGAAGGACAAAATCAAAGACAAGACCAGTCTTCTTTGCCAAGGAAACAACAAGTTTCACCGATTGAAAATATTGAAGACTGTGACAATGCCATGGGAAAGGTCGTTAAGGTCCAAAATTGGTTACAAAATTCTCCTGAGGCTCAACCAAATGAGACTGTTGATGATGAAGCTGGAAGTTATCCAAAATCTACGTAATTTAATATCTCTTGCAAGTTTTGAGCTGACGAGAAAGGTAAGACACCTTTTTCATTTTTATTTATGAATTTATCATTCTGTTTGTTGAATTGACATTGTATTAAGTGAAATTTAAGAAATTACTTGATCTTGAAAGGGAAAAGATATTTTTTAGGCTGTAATGCAGAATAAAAAACTATAAATATAAAATGAGAGATTTTTGAAGCTCAAAACGTCGATAAATTCAAAATATTTAAATATTTGACAATTCATTTCGAAATCCACGACTTTACCCTAGGCATATATCAAACACAAAATTCAAAACTTTAGAAACGAGGCGTATTGATAAACAAAGTATTAAGAATTTAGTAATCAATATTACAATTTATGAGTTTGAATGAATACGAATTTATCATAACATTACGTTTAGATAGCGTTCAATTTGTAACTTTTCAAATCCATTAATTACCAAGTACATACCAACTAAATTGAAATTTTTAATAAAAATTAAATAACTTTTAAGAGTTGAAAATGAATAATAAATTCCTACATTATTTTTGATTCCAGGTTGGTTATTCGAATATTTTCGAAGTTTTTTATCGAACCTGAATGAATGATTTCAGCTGATTATCCACTACAGGCCTTCAGTTTATTTTAAATCTAAGACTCCTGTTGACTTTAACATACAAGAAGAGAGAGTGTTTTTTATTTTAGATATGTATCAAAAGCCATAATCAAAAGTATTATTAGATTTAAACAATTTTTTTGATTGATTTTAATTTTAGATAAATAATACCTAATTATTGTCAAAGGTGGCCAATTAATGTATCAATTACTCTTCTTTTTTAACTTTACAAACTATTTTTACATGTTTATGATATGTATAAACAGAACATCCTAGATGACTACAAATAAAATAAGCTTTGTTCCTATTTGATAAAAAAATTTGATTTTTATATATACCTTTTTCCTATTTTCAAATCATTGCATTAGATAATATTTTAAAAATTCAAAATTAATTTCCAGTTTCATTACTTAATACTATTAATTTTTCAATTATTTATAAAATTAAAATATCGATAAAGTAAAGTGTAGAAACTGTTCAATTTTTAATAAATCTCAAATTTTAAAATTCAGTGAAAGCTTTTCTAATACTCGTAAGCTACTATAAAATTTTCAAACGGAGAAAGTAAATATGTATTTATAAGATAAATATTGAAAGGAGTATAAATTACTCATATAGATACCAGATTAGAAAATAGTCGTATATTTATTTTTATATCACCTTCGCTCCTTCGATCAAATCTTCAGTTTATAACATTCTTTTCAAATGAATATTTTTAGCTTGATGATTTCTCATTAGAACTAATAATCAGTCGATTAAAAAGACTATGGCTCAACTCCGATTAAAATAAATTGAGTAGTCGTTTAGTGTGACAAATATAAGCATAAAATTAATATTTATACGTGGTACTCGCCTCCTTCAAGTTTTTCATCGGTAATCCACGAAATAAGCTCAGTACTACTCTCATGGCTTAAATACATAGCACCAATGAGCATACCATTTACAATTCCAAGTAGTATTCCTGCAATTACATCCAGCAAGTAGTGTCTTCTCATCAAAATTCGAGAAAGGCTAATGCATGTAGCCCATGCTAATAGAGGTGGAATAAAGACAAAATTCACAGGCCACAAATGGAGAAAAAAGTAAACAATGTAAGCAGATCGTGATGAATGACCAGAAGGAAAAGAGAATTTATCAGGTCCTATTCCAAAAATATCAGTGTTTGGAGTAGGTCTTCGTCTTCGTACTGCTGCTTTCATAATTGCGCAAATAGTAAGGTCAGTGAATATGCCTAATAAGAAGTTAACTTGCATTTGATAGAGGCTACTTTTATTTAATATCCAGATGAAAGCGAGCCAGGATGCAATCCAAAGTACTCCGTGGCATGATACCTGTTTAATAATTGTATGAATTATATTTTTTGTTCCAAGACACAACAGAAAGTTAGTATTTTCTATTATTACCTCAAGAGCCTGGTAGTGAGTTTTTAACTGTCGAAAAGCTAAGAATTTCTCTACAGCTTTTACAAAAGAATCTGTGATGTAAGCATCAACGGCTAAAATTCTCCTTAACATACTCGGAACTTCTCTTTTCTGAAAAAATGAAATATTGTATAATTAATCCAATGAAAATATTTCAAATGCCTTCATTTATAGATTGTGAACTTTACTATTGACATAAGTCAATAAAGGGAGAAATCTATTTTGGATAAGAATAATTTAAAGAATTTATTAGTATCGTATTGTAGACTTCCGAACGGAATTCAAGTGAGTTTATTGTTTATTCAGGTGAAAAACACCTCCAAGAATACTCTTTTGAATTAATTATAATAAAATTGCGTAATACATTTTTATTATATATTTCTTTCACATCACTATCAAGTTAGTAATATACTCGATATAAAAAAGATGATGAAAAGTGCAAAAATACATTTTTTGAAATTTCATTGTATTTTTCCTACTCTCCGATTTAAAAAAATTTATCATCGAAGTAAATATATTATTATGAATTATGACGATTATGACTGTCATAACAGACACAATAAAAGATGACGTTTCATAAAAAAATTACTGACAGTAAAATGTGAAATCCAATCTATTTTAACAATAAACTAAGAGATTTTATTTAAATATTAATCTATTTTTTTTGAACTTATGATAATAGAAATAAAATAATATAAAATTTAATAAAAGAAAATAGCACAAGTTCATTTTTACCTTGCTCATTTTTATGCAGTGATTTATGGATTGAAATAAAAAGATTTACTTCTAGAACGGATATCTAATACCGACGATTCTTATCTTGTCGCTTATCTATCACTGAGTGAATATGTATACGGTTAAAACAATTTTATTTTCCGGTATTTATTATCGTTTTTCCATTTTTTCTCACTTGATATAACCTCAAATAGGAAACTGAAAATATTGCAGGCCTACCAACTGAGCAAAACGATCAGCTGTGTACCAACTACAACACCAATACCAACTTAGAACTTTGTATACGATTAACAAAACAAAAAAATTTTTGTATGTGACGGTTAGAGTTCTTAGTCGGTTATATTACTTCGAGAACGGTAACGAGAATGAGAATATAACCGAGAATATAACCGAGACTTAAATTCTCTAAGAATTTATAAGAACTTATGATTTTAGAGATTTTTATGACAAGGGAGATAATTATTGATTAATTAACCGATAAAGTGTAATAAACTGTTTTTTGTACTTCGATTACTTCTTAATCAGCTTTACACAAGTAGTAAATGAAAAAACTGTCATAAATGTGTGCAGAGTATAGGTTATGTTAGTCAGTAACATAACCTATAAAGTAACGTTTATTATAAGATGAATTTTGTGGCTTTAGTTAACTAGTAAGCTGTTGTTTTGCATATGTTACATTCCTAAATATGCCTTAGCTAATAAATGACTAAAATTTAACTATGTAAATAATGTAAACAATAACAATTTTTCTACAAATCATAAATTCTTAAATTCTCTTAAATTCTTTTAAATTCTCATAAATTCTGTCATATTCTCGGTCATATAACCTGAATTTAAGTTCTCGAGAATTTAAGAACTCTAGTGACG
>UCOK01006067.1:1312-43418 GCA_900474325.1 Synergus umbraculus | reverse complement strand
CGTTCGATTCCCACCGTGTTGTGTGCGAAATTTTATTTGTTATATATGCGTTAAAATTTACAAATATCGATTATTTGTAAGTATATTTATAATATAGCAACGAATAAACCGTGTTCTTAATTAATAATTGTTTTTTAAGACATTTTTTTCAATTTTTATTTAACTCAGCTCCTACTTTAATACTCTTATAGCCAGAACAATGTTATTGTGTGTATAAGGAGCGTCAAAGTAGCACCATATTTCGACTCGTTTTAAAAAGAAACTAAGCCCCTACTTTGACGCTCCAAGTGGAATATTTGGAAATTTGTGCCCGTTAGAGCGCCAAAGTAGACGCAAAAATCGCATTGAAATAGCCTCTACTTTAAAACCTTAGCCCCTATAAATGAGAGCGTGAAGAGCGTCAAAGTAGGGCCTATATTTCGACTCGGGAACCCGAGAAGCTGATTCAATCTCAAATGCTGAGAAAAAAAAACAAACAAAATTAGCAAGCTTTTAAATATGTCAATTAAAAATAATTTTTAATTCCTTTAATCCTCTAAAATTCAACAACTCTTAGTTATCTTAATAGATTCAAATAAATGACAAAATACCGGAAGCTCTGAAATACACTTTTAAAATCCAAATACGATATGATCATATCATTATATAAATCAGAGTTTTTAAAAAAGTATAAGACATTTCTCGCAAGGATTAAAAACAACAAAATAAATGTGAGCAAGATCAGTGAAGCGAATCTCTGAACTGGAAAACTGTAACATGTAATAACTCAGAAGGCAATGCATGTAATCTGCGTGACTGAACATTAAAAGTAGCACCTTTTGCAATACAAAGTTTGCGTAATGCGTAATAGTCTTATCCTGGCGCCAAGCAATTTTTCCACTAGAATATACTCTATGAAGGAGAAAATTTATGCATAGCAGCCATTTTAAGTTGCATATGTGTGTTGTATGCAATGGAATATCGGAATTCTATCGGAAAGGGCCCCATAAGGACTTTTAAATGTTCGTGCACCTGCCTGCGATAAGCCATATAACTAAGGGGCTCGTGTCCGAGGTTAGACGTAAATAATAAACGTTCCGCCACGCGTAACTCATTCCCTAGGGCGAGCTTTATGGCCGCACGGAAGTGTTGGAATCCTCACCTCAATTTTTAGGGCATGAAATCAAACGGCTGGAATTCCCATCGTTAAAGTGAGTATAGATATAAGTGAGTGTATGGAACACAGAGGAAGGAAAACTGGAATCAAATTGTTAAGAATAATTACAGTCGCAACAATGTAAATCATGATTTTTGACGGGAATAACGCCAATCGCTCGACGTCTTTTCAAGTACAGAAGCGGCCGAAGATGTTTTATGTAGATGAGATAAGCTAACTAGGGGTTCGTGACTGACGTGAGATGCGATGTGAATAATACGGACGTAACGACCTATAATTGTATCGCACCTACTGGTCGAACAGGATTTTCTGCTGCCACCCAAAGAGGACCTCATAAGAAAAGGTTTACTATATTAGGACCAATCAGAACTTGGTTTAGAAAAACTAAAAAACCAGAAACGTGACCTTGGAAGGTCATCTTCAATATTAAAAGGCTGAACATTTCAGGAAAGAATTTTCTTTTCTTAACGTACACTTATACTTTTCATATACTTATCAGGCTAGGACCTTTGAATCCAGTTGTACGATTTATTTCTCTTGCTCGAGTTAACTTATGATAGTACTTCCTAGTTCTACAGGAAATTTGCACCTGCAATGCTCGGGGCGGACATTTTTCATAATTGATAGATACATAGATCTTTCTACTTCTATTGAGAAACTCATGATTCTTTTGATTTGAAAAGGGGATAAGAAAACGTTAAAGCAAAAAGACTCGGCCAATTCTGAAAGTATCCTAGGAATTTGGCTTTTGAATGCGAGTCGTCTTTATGCAAATGAAAATCTTTGGTGGATAAAATAATGTGGTTTGAGCGAGAAGAACGTTACGATTGGCAATATTTCGGGTGTAAGAGATGAGTAGTAATCTATATGTAAGTAAGGTCTTAGGAGCAGAGCAGCGATGCCCTGCAGGCACCTATATCCACTTCACGAAGAGAGGTCGTCGCAAGATAAGATCTATAAGATCGGTAGCCACGGGAGCCGGAACATAGATCATATTAATGGTACTCGACCGACAGAGGAGCACTATTCTGTTGATAAGGATCGATCGACGTTCATAGATAGATCATACTTATGCATTTAGAAGTGTTTCCACAACAACATATCGTTCTTAGGAATGACGTTATTGTGTGAAGAACGCACCCATTGGCAATGTTCAGAGTCAAGCGAGAAATTTAAATGATAGATAGCCTTTGAACATCACGTTCCGATGCTCAGATCAGATTCTTCCTCCCTCCAATCGAAGACCAAGGCTCTGAAATCTATCATTTAGATTACTAAACAGAATTTATATCTGATTCATCTGCAAGTGATATTTTCTATTTTTAGCAAGATATGGATCAATATTAGGGTGATTTACTTCTAGAATTCAATTCCGAGTTAATGTAATCACTACAATTAGATCCAGTGTAAATTTTATTGATCTGGACATCACCAGCGGGTAATTTTTCAAACCGAGTTTAACTGGTGTCTACTAAATTTTGCCCACTGAATCCCTGGACATTTACGGGACAATTTTCGCTCAAAAATATAAGGTCTCTATTTTACGATAGAATCATCATACAATGCGTAGTCAATTGCGACATGCGTAATTTATTCTATAAAAATGGGTGATAACAATTTTTAATCAGGGATTTAAAGAGATTTCAAGTATTTCAAGATAGTTTAAGTGATTTAAAGTAATTTCAACAAATTTTAAAGAATTGCATGATCAAAAATAAAATCAAGGACAAGTCCCGGATTTTTATCAATTCCCGGATCTTTTTAAATTCCTACACGATGGACACCCTGTTTAAGTACTCTTTAACCAATTGAACAAATGATTATAAAATTATGTGATCTTTTAAAAAAGTACTTATGTATCTCTTTCTATAATAAAAGTCAAATGCCACCATTAATCATTCTGCCTATTGTGAATAGTAACCTCTAAACTCGGAAGCGATGAAAGACTGATTCATGGGACTCCTGAAGAAGAAATCAGGAGATTAACATTGCCCTCAAAAGAGTGATCATAATATCAATCAAAGTAATGTGACCTTGAAGATAATTTGAAACTATGTGAAGTGAATAGAACTCACTAGAACTGTCGCTGCAAACATAACTTCAATCCTGCACTTGGGCACTCAACCAACTTCCATTGAAGTCTGACCAAAAGCCTTCTGCCGTCCCATGGTCCCATCATCTTCCACCAATCTTTAATTTATGTGTTGAGGGATTTCGGTCTTAAACGCCCGCTTAATAATCGGCTAAATGGCTTGTTATCCTTAATTAGTCGTAAATCATCACCGCTACGCTGCGGATTAACAGCCACTCGCCAGAATCACCATCAATATCGCTATAAAGCCCGCGGAACAATGCGCAGGCTCCCTACCTGATTTACGTCACTCGCGAAGGTGAGATGAGGTCCAGAAAAGAAAAAGGAGCTGCAAAGTAAGGGGAAAAGTCGTACGCTGTTCTCCATTACGTAGGGAGCTTTTAAGTGTGTTATTCGCCGCAAGAACTCGACTATTATGTTCCTTTAAAGGCTCTCTTCAAAGGAAAGCGAAACTGCTAGAGTTAACTTCATTTAAATTTAATTATATTTTATTTTAAATCCTAATAATCAATCGCAGGAATATAATCATCAAATTCAAATAGAAAAACTAACAAAAAGAAGCAGTAAACAAATTCTGCGAAATCTACTTTTGCAAATCCGGTATGGAACCCCCCATCTGCATAAATAATTCTTTATCAATTCACTCTGTATTTTTCCATAAAATATGGTATTTACCACCGACTTCGGTCGCACCTGACATCGGATTCTCGAGAACTGAATCACTTCTCTCGTGTAATTGAAAGATAATTATTCCGAGCTTCTCATCTGAGAGAGTAAAATACATTCAGACAAATTGGTTTGCATTATCAGTCCATGAGAAACATAAGCAGCAAGCTTGATCGTTAGTTAGAGTGCTCAGTCTGTTAAAAAGAAGATAAAGTTAAAAGAGATCCTGTTCTAAAGGATTTTCTTTTAACGAATTTCTTTTTTATCATACGTAATTACAATTCCTCTCAGCGTAACCGATCAGGTGAATATTAATATGTCCTTGCTACTTCATGAAATTGATCAATAATGCTGACACGAGTCTTGCTTTTATTTTCTAAAGAAAAAAATAAATAAACGTCTACAGAAGCAAATTATAAACATGTCAAAATCAATAAATGCTATTCTATCTTTATAAATATTTCCCCATGGTGTTGTGTGGTTCTCAGTCCGGTAGATCAATCGATAAATCCATACCAGAGACTATTTGTAACCCATACGCTCACCTGTCGACCTGTCTTCCGTTTCGTTTATCGCCACGTCAGAGCAGGGTACCTACATAAAGGTAACGATCAACGTTTCGTGCTTATACGAAATTGAATGACAGGGGCTGACAGTAATGCTATCGCAACCGCATATAAAATGTACACAAGGCTCGAACTTCGACGACACCTAAAATTATCATAAGGGGTCGACTCATACATGCCTCAGTAATAATCTCGATTCTACGCTTCTTCAGCAATGACAATTTAATCCCAAACCATAATCGAGGGAGAATGACTGCAACGAATCAGATATTCGTCCTACCAGAACCAGCCAATGAAAACTTTTTTTTAGAGATCATTGTACAAACTTAATCCTTTCACTTTCAAGCACATTTTTTCAAAGTTATCTACACTTCCAGGAAATGATATTCAGTAAATTATAATTACATTTAAAGTAAAAGGTCTCTCTCCCATTATTTGCACCTCAAATCTTGAAAAAGTGGAAGCAATTCACGGGATAAGACTGCAAATGTTAAAATTATTTCTCCGTTTTTAAAATCTCCGATGTACCATACATGCATTCCTGGCTAAAGATTTAAGTCTTCAATTTTTATCCAATTCTCAAATCAATTTTCAAATAACTGATCCAAACAAATTTCTGGGATTAATTAAGAACAAAGTTCTGGGATTAATCTCCAATATTTTCAATTCCTTTTCTTTCAACCAGGTCTTATAATGGATCAAGGTCATCTGTCATTCTGATAATCATTGACTGCATGGAGCAATAAAGAGTACTGTCTTTGAATCTTTTTCTTTGGTCGGTAGATCTTTTGTCTTGGAGTTATAACTCAATTTCTTCGCCCTTCATTCTTTTCTCGCCCGCCTACTCGTCTGCCTATTAATAACAGACGTTTTCGAATTTATAATTATTTTTTGCGGTTCGCAAGGAGGTCGGGAAGCGTCGACCCTGGGTGGCGGCGCCTTCTCCGTCGGAATGGTCATTAATTATTATAACCGACAGAGGGTAAAGGATTGAGGGGGAGGGCTTGACGATGACCAACAGAATAAGAGAAAGGGAGAAAGGAAGAAAGGTTATCGTAGGAGAATAATGGCCACGCGTGAAAATGTAGTTGGTTGACGGCCACTTCTCACAAGTGCGTCAGATATTATCGCAGAAGCCATTATCAAAACGATTTTCGAAGAGTCTTTGTGAGATTAAACGGACACGAGAAGATTTGCATACTGCTATTAATCATTTCTAACCGATGCTCTTGTGCTCTTTGCAACTACATCTTATCCATGAACAAGTTTATGTCAAAACTTTGTAGAGAACTTAAATTCCAGACATTAGAATAATCATGGATAGTAAATAATGAGATATTGATAAATAACATATATTAATAGCCTTGATAATGAAAAGAATTCAATTTTTCTCGGAGAGACAGATGAGAGTAGAAAAGGTAAAGAATCTTGAACTCCCGACAGACTTCGGCACTTTGATGAAGTAAATTACGATTAAATGATTTGGATCCGAGGGTCGTGGGAGGGTTTGTGATAAAATTGATTGCCAGCCCCAGGCGTCGGATTAAAGCGGCGCGATTCTGCCCTAAACGGTTCATCAATAATAGCCAGACGTTGCATTCGACTATAAATTTTGAAAAATTTCGTTAAATTCCCACTGTGGGGTGGAAAAATTTTTTTATTTTTCTAGGTGCTACTTCGTATGTTAACTTTTTCGTCATCGAGAAAATTAAACCCCAATTTTTCAAAGTCTAAAAAATAATTAGGGGTTCGGAGAGGCACGTGAAAATAACAAAAATACAACTTTTCGCTTTTATGTCATTTTAAATACTTTTCAATTCATTTGTAACAAAAGATGTGAGAGGGTAGCTGTTTACTAAATTAGGGCGGCCAAAGGATTTAATTTTTAAAAGTAAATGTCCCAATTTCACCGTGTGAATTATTTTGAATTTAAGTGAATCGATTAATTTACCACCGTCTTTTTTTTCCCAGAATCGAAATTAGAATAATCTCAAATCTGTTATGTATGAATTCTAATATAGCCATCAATTTTTTAAATAATACCGTCAATAATGTCCCGATAAGCCTTCTAGGCGATTAAGTGGTTGAATACAATAATTAAGATAATGCGCTTCTTAGCAAAATTTGTATTCTAAAAACCTTGAAACACAAATTAATCCCTATTATATGACTCGCCTCAACATCCGCATTATAAATTCATCTGAAATAGGTTCCATGGGTCTCGCGATGACCATCAATTTACTTTTTCTTTTATTTCCCTTGAAATGTAAATATTACGAGACATTAGGTAATACCCGACTACGCGAGGTAAATATCACGTATTTTGACAGGCGAAATTATATGGTTTGGTGGCGTCGACCGTAATCAAATTCAATTCATCTCTATCACCGTATCTAATAGCTCAGGTCGGCAACAGTCCCTTGTCCTCGGTCGCCACCTCGAAGTCTGCTTTCACTTGGAGGTCCGAATCACCTCTCGTAGGGATCTTGCGTGGGCGGATCATTTTTAGGTCGAGGAATGTCGTGGGTTATTACGAACTAGTCGTAAATTTCGTATTAGCCTTCTCACATTCTTCTCTCGATCAATGTGCACATTGTAACAGGGTGTTCATCGAAATTGTAATAATGGAAGATCCGAATGCGATATCCCGGTGGTCCCTACTGGGCGCGGCTCGAATTGGACAATTTATCGGTACTTGCGCCATGTAGCGCCTCCTCGATCGCATTTTTTCCTTTCTCGTGTTTACTTCACTGCACATTATTTTTCTCCCATACGCGTGGGATTTCAAGAGTAACGTCGCTGGTTAAAAAGAGCAACAAACTCAAAGACTTGCGGTCTGAGGCATAATTTTCTTTTCACCCTTGACGTGAGAACCAACCTCGAAATTATTTTTCAAACCGATAATGAAAATCTGATGTGTTTCAGATACTCTCAAGTATATTTATGTTCAAGTCACTTCGATTCAATAACAAAAAATATTAAAAAAAAAATAAACCTCAAATCATTCTTCCTCCTCCTGAACTTCAATTTCAAACTCAATAGGGTAATTTTTCGTGTCTGCTTTAAAATCGATGCTTTAAACAAATGGCTCGGCAAAGGCCCTATTCTCGTTTAATTTATTTATTTCTTCTTCATCGTCCTTTCTCTTCACCTCTACTCCATTGACGCATTTAATGGTCTCCGAGTAACAACCGTTGAACAACGTGGTAAAAACAAAAGGACCCATGGAAAGTAAAAAGGCCGGGAGGAAAGAGAAGGAAAAAATATTTTAGAAAGAAGGGGAAATATGGGAACGGGAAGAAGGGAAGGAGGCATAAACATAAGGCACGAAGGATGGAAGTCGACATTAAAAATATAAATATAGGACCAAGCCACCGCGAGGGGCGTGGAAGGGAGTGGTCAAATTTGTTAGGGGTTGGTTCTTGCTTGGATTTATATTTCGTAAATTATTCTACTGCGGACTCATAGTCAAGAGTCAGCCGAAAGCACACCCAGAGCGAAAATTCAAATGAGAAGGCCGCCTTTTTGACTTTTAGGACACCCTAAGTGTTTACCAAAGGCGCGAGCCTATCTCGGAATCTGATCTCTCGTGTAGGTAACACTCCACGTTCCTCGCCTTAGCCGACAATAGACACAGATAACCCAACGGTATTCACGCTATTTCGAAAAAAACATTTATTTTAATATATGAGAAAATAATTCTCTCATTGGACTCAAAAGAGTGTATTTGGGGAACTATAAATCGTTATTTTCCCTAAGTGATTTTCAAACGTGCTTCGAGTCAAATCAAGCATTCTTTACATCACTCCCTTTATATTTTTTGATAAAGTATCAACTGCATTTTCTAAAAAGTGATAATTTATAATAAAAACGATAATTCAAGGAAATACATGATGGTACGTGGAATTTTTTATGTAGGGAGAACAAATGGATACCACTCCCAGAATTATGTAACCAGAGATACACACTTGAGTCTGAATACTTAAAACGTAAGCTTCTAACGAGCGACCAAAGACGATTAGCTTATCGAAAAGTTAAGGAGAATGCTGAATAGTAGCTACTAGCTGCTAATCGCTTTAGTAACTCGATCAATGACCAACTTCCGTAGACATTAAAATTACATGGTGCACGATCAAAGGTTATCCAATCCCTAGTGATAATATGTCTCTTCCAATATAAATAAGATTTATTCAAGTCCAAGACTTGTCTTATTTTCAGTACCGCTTTAGATTTCTTGTTTCAATTAAGCTGTACATTTTTATTCTGAATTAAAATTTCGAGTCGAGTGACAAATTAAAATTCTGGGAGTATATCCAATTCTCTGTTTCTCTTGTTTCTCCAGATATTTTGTGTCTTAATCAAGATGTAACATTTTTACTCTCTCTTTTCTTCCACCTACCCCCGAGTTCTTTTCTCTCTCTTAGATTCCCCTTGCCAGAGGCTCGCGAGCAGCCATATAAGGCTGAGGAATCTCGCGCCGTGTTACAAATTTAAATTAAAAGCGTGTTTCCCAAAGGTAACCCGATGCTTAGCTAGGCCAGTGTTGAGTTCATTTAAAAGTTGCACTGCGGGTATATATACGCTATCAGAATGCCGAATGAGACTTATATGATGTTATAACGGACTTTATAATCGCTCTCCCACTGCGAGATCAATCGCAACACCGACGATTAGAGAGACTTAGGGATTGGTCTGATTTATGTGGTATTCTAATAGTTCATTCACACCGCGGTGGTCATGCTGAAATGTAACAGTCGTTTGCTCGATGTATTCAACTTAAGGTTGTAAATTAAATGACTTTTTTTAATTTATGGTTTATACACGATAAGCTCGTACCTCTCTTTCGAACAAGTACGCTATTACTTATTTTGAAGTTTATATAACAGCTTATCTTTCAACAATTTTGATATCTTAATTTTATTAGCAGTATTTATATTGTTATTATATAAAAATTGGACATGTTTATTTCATGCTAAAAGCTTGTGTAAGAGAGCATTATATTTCTTTGGTATCACTTCTTCTCCAGGGAGGCGATTATGTAACTTTTCACTTCCAACTTACACGGGTAAATTTCTGCTAGACGTCTGAAACTTCAACCCAATATCGAAGAAATAAGAATTGTAAGTGGAAAGTTACATAATCGCCCTCCAATATTACCTTCATTACTTCTATAATTAATAAAATTAATATACTAATTCATATGGAAAGAAAAACAGTTTTCAATTTAAAATATTTAAAATCCAAGTATATTCTCCCAATTTCTCATTGTGATTCTAGATTTATCCTCAAATCCGATTGCGTCTGAACTCAAGTATTTTCGGAAGCAGTTTACAGTTTCTTGACACTTAACGACTAGCTCGAAAAATATGTACAACTGAACAGGAAGTTTCTCCTTTGATATTGTTTCTACACGGCCAGCTAAGATCTCAACAAAACTATAATTTTTTTCTCTCTCGACATTTTGATACTTTGAGAAACGGTCTTTCATTGAAAAAAAGATTTATAAGTAGAAGTCTTAGAAAAGCTACTAATTTATCAAAAAGAAAACAGTCATTTTGTAAGATTTCTTTTGACAAGAAGAAACGAAACCCGAATTTTTCTCTGTTCTAAACACATGTTAGTGATCCTGAAAAAAATTCGCTTTCTTTTATTTTAATCTTTCTCTCTGTTTAACATTCTCATCATTCTAAGTAGCTATGAAATCATTCTCTCTTGCTTCATTCTAGGGAGACTGCTACCGATTTTGAAATGTGTCAAGACTTTATCACTTGTATACCTCGCAATTTTCGATCTTCGTCAGGTCATTCGGCAAGCCGGCCGCAAGGTTCGCCCACGCCTTACAATGGCCGTAAAATCTTTATTACTACTATCGCTATTATTATCGTCATTATTATCTTGACTAGACCCCTGTGTCCTGCAGCGATTCACTTCAAGGAATCCACACACGACTTGAAACTTATTTCGCCGACAAACTTCTCAAGTTCTCATTGCCGGCTTACATTCAGCTCATACCAACTTTACTGCGGACATTTATCTTCGCGGATTGCAATAACCCTTAAATTTGCGCAAAATGAAAGTTTAAGTTGTTGCTCGTTCCTTACAAGATATTATTCATATATATTCATACAAAAGAAAGTGATTTAGGACGTTGAATTTTAGCAAAACTGGTCCTCTTGATAATTGCATAAAATGAGGTGAAATGTTAGAGAGCTATAAAAATTCTGCATTTTATAGCGAATCCAGGAAACAAAACCTCCATGTTTGTCTGTTCAAAAATTCCTATCCGTTTGTGTATATATACCTACTTCCAGCTGAGCAGATCAAGACAATGAGATTAAATTTCAGGTCGAGAATAATTGCGAAGAGATTAGAAGGGGATTTTCGAATCGTCTCTTTCTTTTTGATATACGAAAGGTTCATTCTTGTGCGGGGGACCTGTAATTGAAAGCAGTTATACTCGGTATTTTATGGCTTTGTCCTCGAGGCATGCAAAACTCGATTCTTAAAGGTTCTGCGTACGACGTAAGTTGCTCAGTAACGGGGCAGGAAAATACATCCCTCCTAATTAAATCTGACTAAATTCATCAAAATCGTCGTTAAAATCCTGCCGTGTCGAGGGGCCCCAAGGCCCTAAAAGAGCTAACGACCCTCCACGAGTCCTCGTGTCCTTCTTCCGCAAAGACCAGATTCCTCAAAGACTAATTACTCACCGCAGAATTAAGCGTGACCAACCAAATTTTCATATAGGCGTGACATGACCACTTGGCATATAGATGACACTAATTTGCATCTGAGAAACGATCAAAGAGAAAAAAAAAAGCTGAGATAATTCATTCTACTGTTTGAACTTATGGGACTTGAAATAATCATGGCAGCATTAAATTTACAAGAGAACTGTTATTTATCGTGATAATGAAATGTATTTTGATCTGAATGAAAGAGATGTAAGAAGAGACGAATTTCAATGAACTCGAACGACGATTGGTACTTGGAAAGTATCGATTGACTGATACAAAAGAAATACCGGACTTGGTTCGGGATCAATTTTTCAGCAGCTCGACTTACAAAGCGTGCATAATGCGCGTCATGCTTGCGAGGTGGTGCAATCAGCCGCCTACCGACTCAGAGCATGATCAACATAAAGAGAAGACGCTTTGCAAACCATACAGGCATAACAGAACCAAGAGACTAATCCTTCAGGCGTTCCAGACAGCCTACTATCGCCTTCTTAAGTTTTTACCTTGCGACAAATGACGCGTGCATTAAAAGTGTAAAACCCGTCCTTATAAATTGCAATTACCGATAGATAGTGCGCAGTAGGTACATATCTGGACTCGAGTCATTCGAAGCCTTGATGTCAGTCGGTCTGACTAAAGTAAAATCAGCACCAAATTAAACCAGGCCGATAAATTCGTTATTCATTCGAAGAGTTAACCGATTCGATTAATTTGCTGAAAGACTTCTCCATTATGACTTTCCAATACAAGTCGTAAGGAATCTCAAGTAGGATGTCTGCAAGAGCTTTATCTTCAATAGTTGTAATATTTACATAGTAATTGAGAGATATTTATCAGCGGAGATTGGAAAGCGGGAAATTTTTGTGATTTTTGTACTTTGTTTTAATGCCTAGGGTTCGGAAATGGATCTTTTATCTTATAATCTACATATTAATGTTTAAATTGCGACAAGGATATAGTTTGATAAATTTAAAGATCAACTAGACTTGGAAACAGTGAAAATTTCAATTATTCATTTGAAAATGCTTAAAATTTCCATGTATTTAATATAAAAGATTTATTGAAATGGATGGATTCTAAGACATATATGTTGTCGAATTTAAAAACAATTTTTAGCGATTCAATTTGAAATCTATTGAAAAATTATCAATTGAAAAAGTTTCAGCTTCAAATATTCCTTTTTCCTCAACGACCCATTAAAGAATATTCCATTTTAAACTTGGGTGGTCTTAAATTTTCTTTATAATATTCTTTTACGACAAAAAACTATTTCATCACTATAAAATACTTATCAAATTCTGATGATTGGTTTCCATAGTATAAAATTTTTTGTAAGAAAATTTCATTAATGTGAAATCTTCGTTCCCGGGCATCCCATTTGAGATTTAGTTCCTGATCCTATCAAATACGATCACAGAAATCCCAGCTTGACTTCCTTTCATTATTATTACTAAGGTGAAGAGTCAATTCGAATTCTAAGAGCAATTCGTCTCAGGTTCGAGAAATATTTTCTGCATTTGATTGGCTCAGAGCTTCGAAAGGCACAGAAAAAACTTATTCTTGAAAAAAAAAAGTGTATTGAAGAAATAATTCAAGTTAAAACTAACCGGAACAATCGATAATGATGTCTGTTTATTATATAACATATCACTACCTCTTAAGAAAACATATGTACACAAGATAGTTAGCAACTTCTATTTTTGAAAGCCGACACGAAAAAGAAGAAATAGAGCTAGAAGACTTAAATTCTTAAACCCTCCGATTTAACCCACACAACCCACAGTAAATGTCGACTAATGATAAGTTTAGACTTAGCCCAAATAATCCCAAGAGGTTTTAAAGTACGTCAAAGTACCATTTTGGGATGTCTTTAGCGATTAGAAGATAGATTTCGTGCTCCTGCAACTTAAGTGACTAATGCACTCCGCTTTATAAATATATAACTAAAGCAACCTTCCCTGATACATTTAAAAACATTTTACACTGTATTTTCCATATTTTAATAGATCATGTAGTGATCTACTGGAAATATTCAACGAAAACATTCTTAACAACAATATTATTCGCTTTCGTTATAATTTATACGAATTTGAAAATAATGATTGTCTTAAACGAAACCTTTTACAGCAGTACCATAATGCAACATGAAAGTGCCAAGCTATTTCCTCAACATAAGTCATGCCATTAAACGTTCTAGTTCAGCTGAACTAACAATAAGTACTATTCCCAGAACATACGAGTATTGCTAGCCATGCGTTGATAGCCGTTTCTAATTTGCAATTTATATTTTCATTTACATACTTATTACTGTACGAGTACTCCCGTTCCTATATAGAAATTGAACAGTCATTTCTAACAGAAGTATTCAAAATTCAAATACAATAGAATTTCACGCCAGGGAAAAATGAACTTTTAAAAAAACCCTGTCTAAAAATGATTTAGTCGCAAAATGAATAGACAGAAGACTTCTTGATATCATCAAATAAATACATCATTTGAAGACCGAGAATCTGACAGCTGAGTCGATGAAAAAGAGATTTATAACAGTATCATTTATTATAGAAGCGAGAGAATGATTACATTTCATCGGGAGTAATTGAGGAGGAATCCCGAATCTTGTTCTTTAGAAATCGATGGGATTGATCATTTGCCCCGGTCACGGGGTCGAGTCATTGAGTGGATCTCAATTTATTCACTTTCTAAGCCTCTTCGACCGCCCATTAATTTCAACGCGTGTCACGATATTTACGGGGTTGCCTCGCTCGTCAGTCCCTTTCCATTTTCATCTCACTGTTTTTATCGCTTCTTTTCTCCCTGCCTTCCGTCAATTAGTCTCTCAGCAATACTCGGCTCGCGTTCATCTTTCCATCGTTTTGTTCCCCAACCCCTCGATCCCCTCGTATTCCACTTTATACCTTCTCTCTTCTTCTCCATTCTTTTCTTTTCTTACTTCCCGTACCAATGACAAAATGTCAAACAAGCAAGCGGATTCGTGATTTTACTGTTTTTTTAGGTACTCTCTTTCTACCTCGTCTTTCCAACATCCACTAAAATAATAAACTTCATTCCATATGGATCAATTATAAATTTGACCTCTCTATTTCGGCTCGGTGCCAAATTATAACCCTCCCTGACTTTTCTAGATTTATCGGTCACTTTTATAAATTTCGTAACTTTTCCACGTTCGAAAAATTTTTTTAATTCTTTTCAGATGTTCCCGAATTCGTTCAGTATTTATCTAGTTGGATAAGTTTGAACAATAATGAACGTTTCTCGTAACCCAGACTTAGGTACGGGATTCCAGACTTTTTACGGGACAAATTTTTTACTGAACAAACTTGTTCCGTGTGGGATATGATTTTAAATTGGAAATATCCAACCTTGAAACTCTGAAATACTCCCAAGGGATTTGTCATCTGCAAATATCGTTCTTGATCTCAGAGATGAATATTTTAATGAGAATCTAGTTGCTCGAAAGGGGTGGGACATTATTGACGAATAACAATAAAAAATCCATGAAATCTCAGACACACCTGGTCAGTTATGCGCAGTTGGGCGTGGTATTAGAGTATAGAGCTTGCTAAAATGCGTAGGTTGAGCAGTATTATGCTGATCTCGCAAAGTCCGTTCTTGAATCGACTAAAGTCAACTGAGACTCAGTCCACGCAGAAATGCCGAGCAGTTTGCCTGTCGCGCTTTGAGAGAACTCCAAGTGACGTGAGGTCGCGTGGGCGACACAACGCGGTGACCAGGTGTCACTTGCAGGTAGCAGCGGTTGCCATTTTCTAGCTTTCTGTAACCTATCAGATTTATAAATCAAATTTCCAAGTCAAATCTCGATAGTTTGCTTTCAATTTTTGTCGTTTATCATCTACCGAAGCTACCGATTGAAGTATTCATTTTAAAAACAAGTTCAAAACGTACAAATCTCCATTAGAACTGTAAAACTTGTAATATGACCAATAATAATATTTTTTAAATAATTTAAATACTACTTCCAACTTGATAAAATTCTTTAAAAACATCGAATGCACATTCCGATTTCGATTATCTACAATCACAAAAAATACACACGCATTTAAAAGAGAAGTTATTGGCAAGAAATGTGTTCTAGGAACTGAAACTTGTTTCCTTGAGAATAAAAGTTTTGTCGTAAAATAAATGGATTCCTATAAAATGTAAATTCACACTCAAGTCAGACGATATGTTGATAACGTTGAGAGAATATTTGTCTCGGGAGATGATTCAAAAGAAAGAGGTAGAATGTAGATATATCAAAAAGTTATGAATCACGGAGAAAATGAGGGAACACTAAAAGGGATTTATTGGGAGGATGTTCCCTTGTACATCACAATGGCTGTCGTAATTTAGCATTGGTACTTTTGAATAGAGATAGACATGAAAGTAGAAGGGAATTTTAATAACTGGTTGTATGAAACAAGGTACTTAGCGCAATTTCTAATGCCACTCGTCAACGCTTATAGTGTTGTACGTCAAGTATCTCATTAAATACGAGGCATACATGACGTTAATCTGAAACTGGATTGCACATTTCTCTATGTGTTTTACTGCCTATTTAAAGCCATAGTAAAAGGTACTTAAAGCACTGCGTTCGGTGCGTAAACCATTTACATTTATTTTTTAACGATTTGAATATAACTTTATAACCGTGCAAACCTCTTTTTTTGCGCACGAGTATTATTATTCATTTAGGCATATTTGCCCAAGTGCCTTCTTAGTGTCGCGTTATGAAACTGTTCTATTCACAGTGAAAGCTTAGTTGCGATGAAGATGATACCACATTTTGCGAATCAGTCACGAGCACTGAAGATAAATTATTATGATATGCTTTTAGTTCCGCTCTCTTCAATGAAGTTATCTGTATCTCCTTTTCGATGAGAGTGGTTTCCGAGAAAATGCGGAAGTTAGAACCGATTGTAAAAGAGAATTTAAACATCCTCTGGTCAACGGCCTTTATAAATGCAACAGCTTCTAACAATCGGTGAGCAAAACCAGTTGAATTATATCTTACAGCATAATAGAGCTCCCGTCTCAAAAATATCTTAATTAACCACATATCTTGATCAGTGGGAAAATAATCCCTTTAAGGTAAAAAATGTATCGACTTGTCAGTCAAATATTTAGGAAAAATATTTTTGTAACATCAGAAAGTCAAGATAATCAACTCGTACCCACTAACCCTTAATAAATGATTAAAAGAAGAATTTGAGTTCTCCAGCTTCTTTTATTGTTGACAAGAGAAGGCAAAGATTCAGGAAAAAAATACTGTAAAGCAGTTTAAATTTATCAAGACGAATACAGCAAGTACATTTCGATCGGGGGGATTCGGGTGGAAGAAGGTATGAAACGCGATCATAAATATCAAGAGCGGTACCGCAATGGTGTACACGAGTACGATCGACGCCAGCTGCCTCGTGGGTCTGAATCTGAAGGAATAACATCCCGGTGTTCGAACCAATCTTGTGATCCTTGTGCGATTCTCTCCGAAGCAATGGCGCCATGTCTGACTAGGCTCTACATATTATGAGCATTGAACACTGAGCACTTGCCATAATGATCGATAAGGTCGCTGGCCAACAAATGAGAAAAGCGCCGATGCCATTATCGATATTGTAAATTATTGAGATTAGAATTCTCTGTGTCGGACCTCAGAGACCTGCCACTAATCAAGATGTACATCGTGACATACGAGCTTCGACCCGATATGTTTCATGAATTTTTTATTGACGACTCGTTGCTTGCTTAGTTATTGTTAGACAGGTGGTATCTACACTTGTAAAACGCATTGATTAATAGTGTAATAAACCGAACTCGTGCCGTTTCATGATCTCGGGATAAACTTGAGTGAAGTGAACTACTCGAAACCAAATAAAGATAGTTCATAAACAAATTAGTGTGCTTTGTCAGCGACCTTGCGAAGCAAATACAATTTGTTATAAAAAAAAAAAAAACTATGAATGGCGCCACTTTGAAACGGTATTATTTAATGCTTGCTTCGCAGAAAATTGCACAATTCGCGATGTCCCTTGAGGGAAAATAAGAAAAGATGGCGTTAGGCTGTTGACAGGAATGTAAGCACCATACCTATAAATTAAAACGATCGCGTAAACGATTTCCGTAAATTATCGATATTAAAATGAAGTGCCTCAGGGTTTTACTGGAAACGCGTCAACTTTTATTCCTCGTGATTGCGACAACGGTTTTTACTTCGACACCGGGGTGCCCTTTGCTTGTAAAACTGATCTTAAGAGTTAAGAGGAAATAGTTGGTGACAGGCCACCGCGGGCGCAAGTGAACCACGCATATAATTAATCGAGCCTCGTTAATCTTGAGCGCTCCATTTCCTTCGAATACACCTAATCTTGATTTTCCGTGACTGACACGGGACTGGAACTCAACGTGTGACTCGAGAAGTCCCATCTCATTTCGATCTCTACTGATTTGAAAAGAAAAATTAAGGAAAGCCTAATTTTAAGCATAAATTGTCAATAATTAACTAATTTCAAGATTTTTAATGTGGACATCGATACATGATATGCGCAATTCCTTTTTAAAAACTTGAAATTTTCATCAAAATATCTTGTCAACATTTCCTGTTTGTCTCTTTTTTTGTAAATACTTAAGATGGGTTTATAGAAACAGAAAAGTATCTTTTTTGTTTTGTATTTTTAGAATCTAGAATTTAGAGAAATTGGTGTTGATAGACTGAGTTCTTCTAAGTATTTTTAGATGGGTATTCAACTTAGAAACGTACTAGCGTTCATTTGAATATATGTTAGTCTGATTGTGTTAACTTATATGACGTATTAATTACACTAACAAAAATTTTAATTAATTAAAAAATTGCTAGCACTTTGACATTTGAAAAATAATAAATCTAGACAATTGTAGACTGCAATTAATTTGAAAGGTGACAACAAATACACCCTATGTCGTACGTAGGCCCCCATCCGAGTGTAACCGAGTCAAATGTTGCTTAACTTCGATTATCGAACGAGAAGCCTTCAAACTAAACTTCAAACTAAAGACGTCAGGAGAAAAGCGAAATTGAATATAAATACAGGATAAAGCAACCAAATTTGGATGCATGAACTTCTAAAACCCAAAAATATATTTAAAATATAAAATGACAAATTGACTTCGTCATACTGAAATTTCGGAATGAATAGCCGGATTTTTCAGAATAAATAGCGAGATTTTTTTATAAGATAAGACCATCTGCTCATAATAAAAATAAAATTTATATCACATTTACATATTAGTGGTAACAAAAATTATAAACTCATATTTTAGCGCCAAGCTTAAGAAACGAAAGCTAGCTCGTAAACATGGAAAAACTAAAACTGGCTCAAGTACTTAAGCCAACTCGTATTCTTAAAAAATGTAAACTAGCTTCTATTCTCAGAAACTGTAAACTAGCATGTAATCCTAACATTATTAATCTAACCACTGTAAATCGAAAATATTTGTAAATAAACTCACCTCTAACAGCAGCGTTGAGTCTATCCAAATTCGTGAGCGTGAGTGGTACCGGTCCAAAGTGCATCACAATTTTTCCAGTATGCAAAAGATTATCAACACCAAAGTATCTGATTCCCATAAAAATACCAGTGTAACTGCGTCGAATATATTTGCCACAAGTATCGTTAATCACAAGATCCACAGAGCCATTCAGTAATCCCTTAATTGCCCTCTTGACCTTAACATGCAGCTGATTCCTCTTCAAGTCCTTGATCTTTCCTGTGAAAATATAATCAGCCTCTTGTATTTTTGTCAAAAAAGTTGTCTCGTTCTTAATAGCACCAGTCAAGTTCATACGACACTCTAAAAGCTCTTTCGTCGAAGGGCTTCCCACAACCAACAACACTAAAAAAACTAATCCCAGGACCAACGTCCCGAGAACACTTGCACTTCCCATTTTTGATGCTATATTTCAATTTCAATCCCCATAGAAAAGAATTATTCCACACTTGTTAACGCGTAATTTTCTCTCATTTTGTAATTTTCTCTCACTTCATAATTTTCACTGGCACTTGTTACAGCTTCTGAGACTCTCTTATTCAGCCTCTCAGTACTCGGAACACTTAAGCGCGTAGCGCCACTTCAACGTCGATTAGACCGCGAGGACAGCAAAACCGTATAACTCGTGTTTAATTCACGCAAGATCGATGCGAGTCCAGTCGAATCAGGAGGGAACGTTCGAGGGATATAGAGTGGCTTCTAGATGAATATAGGCCCGATCTTTCGAGTCGTGTGATCTTGAGCAACAGGTTGGCGCCGCACGTCAACCCACGCGATCTACTTGCCGATTGGAAATCGCCCAGTTTCCTGCTGTTGCACCTCCATCAACAAGTACAGTCTCTTATTCTAAAAAGTTCTACAACTGTTGAAACTTCCTTGAAATCCTTGAAACGCCTAATACGTCCTGATGATTCACCAGACATCACTTGGACGACTGTTCCGAACACCCACTGGCACAAATCAATCAAATTCTCACTAATCTTTTCGCGTCAATCTAAATCCAATAACAAAAGCAAATACTTCTAGGTCTAGACAATACTCGCAATCCTATTAACCTCAGATGACACTTTTCGAAATCAACTTTCCCTTCACAGCTCGCGAGACAAAGATTCTTGGCCTATTTTCAGACTTTTCACTTTAAGAAGAGGACAAAATATCACTGGGAAAAGAATTAGAAAGGAACTATGGGAAAGATTAATTAACATTCCTCAATTCACACTGTCAACCGTAATCCAGAAGTGTCACGCACTACAAGTTGCAATCAGTCGAGATCGATTCACGCACTAACGGGTAAATCAGAACACCTTTCAATTCTCCTGTCGATAGCAATTCGAGCCGCACTAACAGGGTGCGAATTCGCATATAGAGGAATCAAAACAGTCGTGGAGAAGATGTTTAAATAGAAGCGGTACCAAGTGGGTTTGAAATCCAATAATTTGAAATCTTGTCATCGATTCCATTCAAATCAGGTGTTGAATTTCGATTCTCGGAAGATCTTTCAAGAGAGTGTTTGCCGAATGATCAATGGTCAATGTTTATTCATCGGCGAGATCTTGTACCGGAAATTAGAATCTCTGATTACAATCAGTCAGTTCTTGTCGATTTTCTTGGCGATGAATCATTTAGAGAGTTGAGGTAAGTTTATTTGCGACCCGGAAGCAGAGGTGGGATGAATCGAATTGTGAGTGATCTTTGATGAGTTTCTTGAAGGATAATTGATAATTGAAGAAGTGATTGTTTGATCCTCGGTGGGAAAGCAATTCCGGATTGATTGATATGAGCTTCCTTAATGAACTGGTCCAAACAAAGAGAAGACTTAAACAACTGTCTAACTCTTCATTAGATAATTCTTTACTAAATGACTTTTTATTAGATGACTCTTTATTTGATAACTCCTCAGCTTTCCAACTCTTTAACTTAAAAAACCTTAACAGCTTTACAACTGGTAAACTTCAGGCAAACATTGATCAATACTAAACTTCCCGCCAATCTCGAATCAATTCATCATTGATTTTGAGCGAAATCAATGACGCTCGTTTGTAGAAGATATCAAGCAACCTGTTGCTTCGCGAATCGCGACGAAGGTGTCAACATATGTCGATAATTGTCACCTGGATGGTGGAGCGTGCGCTATCCGGAGCCACTGTCCACGGGGTACTATACTGAATACTCAGAGTATGCCGGGCGTGTAGGAAAGGTAATCCTCCAGGAGTGAGGGAGCGGTGGTTGGTGGTGGTTGGTCGCGTGGAGGCACGCGCTGGACTGAGGAGGGCTAAGTGTGGATGCTGCAACTACAACGTGTAGGCGTAAGTTGCCTTAGACCGGAGGCTGAGCGTGTGCGAGAGCAAGAGCGAGATAGAGGAAGAGAAGAGAGAGAGGAAGAGAGAGTCTAAAAAAGAGAGAATGAGAAATTCTAAATGTGAGAGAGAGAATAAGAGAATCTACCTTTGTGAGAGAGAATCAAAGAGGGATTACTCCCACTATCCTGAATGGTACACACGTCGTGTGTGGGTGACGCTGGCACACTTACACGCACACATCTATTCCCTGGGTGCATTTTAGATTTAACAGTATATGTAAGAGTATGTGAAATGTTACCAGTATGGGTGAAGATATTGGTGTCTGCTTTACCTATTCACCATTGGTAAATTGGTACTACGAGGGACTTCGGAGGAACTATTAGTCGGAGGAACTAATAGTCGGAGGAGTACTTTAGTAAGAGGAGGATTAACGGTAATTGAAAATTATGTTTGTGTACATAAAACGACAAGATTGATACGTGATAATTTTTTTGACTCGGGGAGCACAAAAGAGCTTCCAGAGGCCAGAGGTATGGCTATTTCTGTAAGAGGGATAGTGATCGGTACTTTTTAACGAAGGATAAATCATCGTTTTTCAATGAGTTGAGGAATTATGATATAGAGGGAAGATTACTTCACCTTTGAATGTGCAATTTAGAGTCTAAGGCAACCGTGAATTATGAATATGCAGTTGATGAGAGACAGAGATTATTCTCAGGGGTAATAGAGAATCTGCATAATTTTCTTAAATTATCATTTAACAACTAAAGATACGAAAAATTCTAGATTTGCTTTTTTTTTTTTCATTACAAATGGAGCGAATTGCTCAAAAATTTTTCTAACATTTGTCCGGCATTACGAAGTGTATTTAAAATTCGCTTGATTGAAATTCCGTGAGAGTCGTTAAGGTGTGTAGTGGATATAAATTTGAGGAAATAAAGTCCTGGTCGTGTATTCTGAAAACATCTAAAAGTGTCAAATCACAACGATTAAAGTGCCATAGAGGAGGCAGAACGATGTCGAATGACAAGTCGCGGGATGTAGAGAAGGGAGGAGACTATCTAATCGTTATCTGCTTAACGAGCGACGATTTACCCGTCAGATAATTCATGGCAATCGATAATGGCGGCGGGTTGTAAGAATGCTCTCCCGTTCCGGTTTCGTTGCCTTGGAGTACCCAACACCCACGAAACAGTGGGATTTATTTTAACGAGCCGTCCAGGGAAAAGTTAATGGGTCGTGAGTACCGATTTGCCGTGTTCACAAAGACTTATGTCAACGTCACCCTGTTCATTTGGTGGAAAAAGAGCAAGAGAGTTTAACAATTTTTGTGCAAGTCGCTATCATATCAAATTGATACTAATATTTTGCGTCTAGAAAATAAACAACACATATCACTGAATCATCATCATTTCTTCAATCAGGAATCGAAACAAAACTGAAATATAAGGGTTGGAAGCCGCAAGCATACAACTATTTGAAATCCCAATACAGAAATTACACTGGATAAATTTCCGTATTTTAAAGCTCGACCTTAATCCCATTAGAATTATATTTACAATCATTTTATCATGCAAATATTCATAACTAATTAGAGGCCACAGAGTTGTGATTATAATTCTAATCTGAATAAAAGCGGTATTACCATCTCTGTACTCGAGAATAATAAAGAGTCGAGGGAGTAGATATAATAATCATTTAATTTCTCTGAGATGGAGGCTCATATAGTACCTGGAATTCAGGTCGTCTTTAAAAACGGTCTTTATTTGACAACAAACGCAGCAATAGTAATAAGCCACGCGACGCTAATGAATGTGCTAATAAAGAGGCAGCCTCGCAATTGCCACGATTAATCGCGATTTCTCGTTTAGTATACCGTGCGAGATCTGAATCCGTATCGGGCACGCGATCGTTTTCCAGAGAAGTGACTGTGTCGACGTTAAAGTCACGGGATTAAAGTCGCACTATTATATTCGTAGAGGACTGAAACGAATCATTTTGATGCCCACGCACATGACAGACCTCTACGCGCATTTCTATTGAATTCCACATATTTATTTACATAGTTGCTATTCCGCGTTGCTAAAATATCTAGAAATCTATTTAGAAAGGATATTACAGATATTATAAAATCAAGCAAGAAACATACGAAATTGAAACTTGTCAAAGATTCATTTTATCTGTGCACTTTCTGTTGGTATTTACGAACGAATATCCATATTTTTGTAATTTCGTATCGATAGATATTTTTATATACTTTCAGTGTGTACTCTATAAATTCTGTAATATATTCAATGATTTTCCAATGCGTTTAAGATTTCTGTAATATTTCTGTAACATTTATGAGTAAATTTTATATGCTCATGTTTAAATTAACCTTAGGAACAAAAAGTCAGCCATGAGTATTTCCTGTGTTTATATTTCAAATGTTGAATACACAGCCTAGAATATAAATAATGCAGGGTTTCTAGTGATCAGGCCATTTGAAATTCTCGGTTTCTTCCTGGTCACATTTTTTTTCCTCCGATCAATTTATAGCTGTCTTTTTGTGATTTTCGAATAAAAAAATAATAAATAAAAAAGATTTGATAAATCAGAAATGTAATAAAAAGAAGATAAAGTAGAAAAAGTCGATTTTTCGATAAAATACAAAAAATTACCGGGTTTCTTCTGGTTTCCCCCGATCCGCTAGACACCCTGAATATCCTTAATTTTCTCAAAATGTGATTAGAACTCTAAGGATAATTGACGTACGTGCGAATGAGCATTTGATTAATTAATGCAACACTCGTGGTGAGAGTATTCATCTGAAACTCGTCGCACTGAATCATTTGTATGCAAGTATTTGAGAGACACCTGAAATGGCGCAGGTGACATTAATAAAGTATTTAATACGCGACACCATATGCCGACTAACTCGAGAAATCACGTCTTGTACTTGAATGAAAATTGTCTGCAAAAGTACATTGCAGTTTAATGTAGTTCGGTACTGCAATGCAACTCAACACAAAGTTTATCGTCTCAAATCTTGGCGCTCTTGCACGATCGAATTATAATTAAACTCGTTTCGATGTTAAGTTATTACATTCTGTAAAAGCTCTTATATTCGTTTTTATTATACCCACTTCTTTGAGATAGAATTGTATCAAGTTCATTAATCTGATCAATTATTTATTATTTATAGTCCTGAGCACAAAATAAGTCCGTATTATTTTAAGAAAAGAGACAAGTATATATACGTTTATATATTTGCTTAGAATTTAATGATATTCTGTATTTGTCCATCGTTAATAATTTTTAAATCGCAAATTTTAATACTATTCGCATTATTATTTTATAATTTCGAAATGGTTGTGACTATCGAATATATTTTAAGAGTCGTTTGTTTGAAAAATCACCTATCTTATTTCGCATTGTTTACTTATTGTAAAACGTGAGTATTATTTAAAAGAGAGACAATGACTGTCACAGAAAATGTTTTCTTCTCCCAAGTGGTTATTTCGTCTCGACTACGGAAGGTAACGAAAAGAAACGTGGGCCTGAAAAGGCCCACGCGTTTAAGCCATCTTCGTAGTATACTTCATCTTTCCGCCTCAGCTTCGTACATTGCAAATGCATCATAGAATTTTACTGACTGATCTTTCCACTTTTTTTTTATATTTATTACTTTCACAACTTCTATATTTAACTATTCTCAGTTTTCAAACTGTATATTCTGCATAATTTAATAAACCATAAAACCATAAATTAAAGTTCTACAATGTCATTTCTAGTTTTCTTGACAACTACTCGCATTTCCCTGACTTTCCTGACATGTGGCCACCCTGGGTATCTCGCATTTAAAGCACGAATCCAGAAATAAATCTAGCACCTAATCAGCAAAACAAGCATCCCTAAATCCTGGCCAATAACTCTTTCTGTGGAGAAAAGTCCTACAGTAATCTCATGCAGCGAAACGCACCGATCCGTCAAGCTGGGTGCAGAGTAACTGAGCTGACGACAGGTCGATGTAGATGAGTTACGACGATCGATCTTCCCTCCGGGGTGCGTGACTCTTCTCTGGATGCTTCCTTATATAGCCTGCTTATAGTTATATGTACTAAAAGAAGATGGCAAAAATGTCAGTTCACTTTCAGTTAAAGAGCTCTGCTCATACAGACATTGTTAAACCGCTGCATATTTGTCAAGGTCCTTTGAATGATGATCCAGTGCAGTAATTCTGCCAACTTTGAATCACATTTTTCGAACCAGCTTTTAGTTACTTAGATATTATTATTATTCGTTTTTTTCTGCGTGGTATGGTCGTTGTATATTCGTGCCCTTCGCAAACCGAAACTGACGATTTACGAGCGGCTTCCATTACAGAGGTCGGAAGCTCATGACCGAATGGATTTTCAATGCACGGTTATGGTTTGATGTCGTCGCGCCGCAACTACCGTTTTGCGTACCTGTTTCGAACCCACATCAAGACAGATCAGAAGTGGGAATATGAGTGGGAATATATGTGCTGGTACCGAAAGACCAAACAGAGTATAAGGAATCATAAACGCAAATATGTTTCAGTTCTGTGAAACATGCATGAAAATCTCACGAGTGGCGTAAGTGGTAACCATAATTTTGAGAGAATATGTTGTCTTGTTCGTGAGAGGAATTTTTAATTTAAATTATTAATGTCTTTTGGAGAATGCAGAAGCGTGATATTAGATAGGTGTGAGTTTTAATTCAGAAATAGAAAATAATCCGAAAAACGTAATCAGGGTGGCCACAAGATTCAATTTTTTATTGTTCCCTGACATTTCCCTAACTTCCTGACTTCCCTGACATAAGACCACCCTGGTGATGCTAAGCAAAGTTCGATAGGGCGCTAATGGATTTATGAAGAGGTAAAGAATCAGTGGTTATCATGTCACTTTAATTACCAAGAGATTTTTGTTTAATTTTTAATGAGAAAAGGGTAATTTCTTTAACGATTGTACTTAATTTCTCCTCCGGCTCGTTCTGTCCATTATCAAACAAATTCTCCAACTGTCCTTGAATTTATTCTCATTGTCCGTTTCATTACATTACTTTGGTAATGTAACCGGCTCAAGTCACTAAAGAAGATGACGAAAAACGAGTTGGAGGAGGACGAGGACGAAAGAAGAGGAATAAGAGGAAGAGGGCGGTTATGCTTGTGCTCGCTTCGACTCGCCGCGGCATGAAATACGATGAGAGAGTGCCTCGGGTGCGAGACTTATGCTAAGTACACGCACACCATTTGCATGCGTGTGTTTTATGTCCGTGCCGCAGTTCACGGTCTGCATGGATACATACGCCCTTATTTGACGCGCGATCTCTTCCCGCGTTTGCGAATACGCATTCAGGTGCAATAACGCATGAGTGAACTAGCCTTTCATGGCCAACGATGATGGCTCAACAGTGGCGGAACCCGAGGGAGGAAAAATCGTATTCCAAGGGTCCATTTTATCGTCTTCAGTTAAACTTTAAATGGAACTTAAGCCTCCAGTCAACTAATCGTATTGCTCCTTTGGAAGCTTAAGGATCAGTTAAATTCTCTATATAAACGCAATCAGCTTCTCCCTCAGGCGCGATTTTTACTTTCCTCATATTTTCTCGATGAACATAGAATTTTTGGAAAATTAAATGTAGAGAAGATTGCGCAATTGTCTCTACAACTTTATTAGACAGGAATTGAGTATGCATGCCCGGTTTACATCTTTTATTTGCCTACTTAGTGAACTTAATAGTTTTAATTAAGATGTTAGAGTTCCTTGTTAATCCTAAGTGGTTTTAAGTAAAGCAGTATAACCGGACTCCTGCTAAGAAACAAAGTGCCCCAACACTATAACACTCGAATTAATTAATTTTCCTTTATTTGAGAATGTCAATTCCAGAATAACTGGTTTTCCATTACCCTTGTTCCTGCTTGATTGTAAATTGTGTATGAATACAAGTGAATATTTTATGCTAATTTACCTTATGGAAAAAAGTCACTAGATGGCACATCCTACGACTTTTCTCGCAAGGGAATCGTGACAAGATAATGAGTAAGTGCAGCGATCTTTGAGTAGAGTTCAGAACGCACTTTTATTGTTCGTGCATACTATATGAGATGGAAATTTTTATTGTTTTTAATTCACCTCGACGTGTATTGCAAATATTCTGAGGAATTATTTCAAAAGCATATACACCCTGCAATCTCAAGTGATTTTAAAGTCAAAAAGTTCCAGAGATTTGCCGATATGAGATATAACGAGAGATAAGAAAAATATGCCAATTTCCTTGTCGAAGAACAAATTGGAAATTATTTGCAAAGACATTATCAGTTTAAAATGAAGTCGTAAATATGCCAACGATGAAAATGAGCGTTCTCCTTTCTTCCCATAGTTCACCATGAATTTACTCCCTCGTTCCTTGTGAAGGCTGCACCAATACCAAGAGATGGAAAATAATGCACTTCCATTTTCTTTGCTCCTTATATTCGCTCGTTTGTAACTTATCGTCAGAAATGACTTATCGTTTAATGTGCCCTTCTCACCCTTGCGGCGTAATAACCTGAATTAAGTTCTTGTTCGCGTGTATACCGCCACGTGAGTATATTTCGCCTGTAAGTGTGATTCATGCGACAAGATCTTTTACACATATTCTAGAACGAGTATGTGCTAGTATCAGGAGAATATGGTGCGAAGATGGAAATCCACTTGGGATGGAACTGTTGAGGAGTATAAAAGAATAAAGAAGCCTGGTATGCGGTCATACAGACGATTAGACGACAACTTCCTCGAATTCTCGTCCTCACACGTGTGCTCCGAGTTACTAGCTTGGGATAACTGTAACTCCTAGAATTATAGTAAGGTGCAAATTACAAGAGCATAATAGAACATGTCATTCTACGCAGTGCGATAAACTGTAAATTACACAATTTTATTGTCAGGCTCCTATTGTTGCTTCTATTTCGAAACGGTAATCAAGTTAAATTCTTTGCAAATATAGACTTGGCCTTTTACAGGATGTGTACTAAATTTTACCCATGAAATTCTCGGACAGTAGACATCCTGTTCTACTTATATTTCTAATCTATGGAATAAAAGTAACCAAAAACTGTCGATCCAAAAAAGCTCTATAAAAGTTTTTATTGGTTAATGAAGAAGGTTTTTGCATTCAATCTTCATTCCTTGGGAGTGCATACGAGATGCTTCATCGTTAGTAATAGAGCGATAAATTCAGTGGTAATCCGCAGCTACCTTGTGGGGTCCATCCTTCCGGTTAAGTGAAGTCATAAATGCTTTAATCTGCGTAATCGTGCGATTCATCAAAGCCAAGGATTATAACGTAGATGCTTGAGTACATACACCGAGAAAGAAATGTCGAGAAACAGATTTAAGCGAAACGTTATGGCGCCTCTTGCAAAAGGTCTCTTCGGGGCTTTTTAACCAGAGACCAGCACTCGATGAAAATGAAATATGTAGGTACGGGAGAAGGAAAAAGAGACTTAATTTGAACTCTTACGATGCCGACTTAAAGGGGCTCTTTAAACGATAAGTCATTTCGACGATAAGCTGCAGCCTACCAGTCGCCAATAAAGCGTCGTGTAATTTTTCTGGGACAGAATTTTTAATAAACTTTATGGAGATGATTTTCGGGAGTGGCTCTGATGAGTCACGATGACATTCAAAGATGCAACTTGACTCATCTATTGTTCTAATATTCATATTACTCTGAGAAACAAATCTGTAGAGCAATATTAACATTTCAATTCCATTGTCGATCTAGAAATATATATTTCTAGATTAAACGTTCAATTAAAAAATGTACTCCCATTTTCGACTTCAAGTAGCATCAGTTGACTACAGCTGACTTTTTAGATCTCTTTTTGTATGTTGTCGGAAATTGTCAGTCAATTCTAATTGAATAAAAAATGAAACTTCCAGAGAAGAAGCATCTCGCACTTTATCATGAGTGAAAATGACAGAGCTGTGCGAAAACCTGAGTTAGGGATCTGATAGCTGGTACCGATGAAGGTGCGGTCATTGATGGGCAGGTGCTGGCCGGATCTAAATTTAACCTGACAGTGGATAGAACCTGTGATCCTTTATCCCACGAACCACTTAGTCAGCGTGGAGATTCCTATCTCGAATGTTTGTCGGGACGCCTCACTCGTTAGGGACCACCGAAAAGTTTCAATGAAGTCACTCGCATAGGAGATGACGTTGCAAAGGAAAACCTTCTCATTCAGGGGAAGCCGTCTCACGATGTCGACAAATTACGATTATTAATCCACTTGACAGAAGCTCGGTGGACGCCTTTAAAAATCTGATGACACTTTCAGTCACGCATCACAAAAATCTCAGAGAGATGTGTTATTATATGATGCTTCAGGAATGCATCGTGAAAATAAGGTTTGAATAATTGAAGAAAATATTCTACGATCAGAAAAATTTCACAGGAAGCTTAATTTACGATTGAATAATATTAATTTAATTATTTATATATTCAACAATATCTATCCGACGACAGTGATTGTTTTATTGAGCTTGAAAGTTTAAATAACGAATACCAAATGCAGCGATTAGCCGGACGAGTGTCAGTAATTGTTGCCTTTCGGGTATGGCATAAATTCCGTTGGACGGACAACATCGAGTAATTACAGATCCCTGATTACCAATGGGCTGAACTCTCATGAGTCAGACTAATAAAGAGAAAATAAATTAATAAACCGAAATACCTCTCCCGCAGCTAAAAGAGTCTTTATTAATTTATCGAGTCAGATCTGATAAGGCATGAAAATAGTGCCGCTGAATGTAGCGCTTACGAACACAAAAGGGCGCTCATTGTCGATTAATAGTCGACGGAGAATCGCTGAATGAAGAAACTGATAAATCAGAATAAACAGATTAGTAAGTCATCTTCGAAGGGCTCTGAATATCAAATTGAATTTCAAACTGAAAATATCATTTTTCATTTTGAGCACGTGAAAGTCCTTTGAAGGTCTACTCACAGTTCTTCTTTTATCATGACAAACTATATTGACTTGTCTTCCTAAACAGGCATTCAAAATTCCCAAACGTGCACTAAACTTTGACGAAACATTCCTAAACAAGCTTCAATAGGGAAAGCCAACAATGTGGATACAGAGTGTTAATATTCCCAAGAGGGTGTGTGCCTGTCAAAAGTAGCAGAAGCCGCAAAAGCGTTCTTATCTCTCATCGCGGGCGTTCATCATTGCCTTAGAAGTAGTGGATGGAAGAGGCTATCTCAAAGAACGCATTAATTGCCCGTGAAAACGCCCCCTTGCGGTGAATCCCGGTTCCGTTGCAGTTCATTAGGGCGCTTCGGTGGTGTCGGGTAACTGCGGTCGTTTCTAACACCGCGAATAAATCCGTTCGGTTCGGCTTATAGGCGACGAACGCCTCTGCTGAATCTCCATCTTGAATTGCCCACGCGGAAGTTCCTGTTCTCTTTATTTCTCCTCTCTCTCAATCTCTTATTCTCTCTAATTTTTCCATTCATTTGACATGTCTTCTTTTTCATCGACACCCATTCCATTCTATCAACAAATCGATTTTCAGATCTGATATATGAATCGATAGACTCTACATTATGATTGTGGTATCTATTTTGTATAGAGATATAGACATTGTTTTAAAATGTCTATATATAATGACATTGTAAAAAATGTCTGTCGCAACTATTTACATTGTACAGTAGCCTTTCCATAAATACTCTCTAAATTGCCCCTAGCAGAAATTTACGATTGGATTGAAGCTATAAAGCAATAAAACGATCTTAGGGCACATTAATCATTGACGTGTTCATAACGGTTTTCGTATAGTTTGACAACTGTCGAAGCAATAGTGCTGTATTCGACGACTATTACACTTATCTACAAGCATCGCCTTTGAATTTATGTCGATTCTTATGCTTTTATAGGGCTGAGCTCTGAATTATAATGTCGCGGACTTGACCAGTAACGAGACTAAGATCCTATGTTGTTGAGCATCCCATAAAGTTTCTGCTGGTAGTCACATCCTATCGGCATCGATATAAACTCGTGAGAATTGCACGACTGACTCTCTATAAATTTTAATCTTTATGGGAAAGTTGATCATTCTCCTTCGTTTTTAAACATCTAGCATTTCCTTTAATAAAGAGTAATTTGACTTTTTGTGTTCTATAAATGGCAAACTATGTTTTCACATTTAACATCTGGATATATATAAGCGTAAAACAGAAAAATGGTTTAATCCTCAGTAGCTCTTAAAATAATTTTTCCTTCGAAGGGGATTAAGTTTATATCTCTGAACTGAGTAATCGCGACTTGTTTTCTGCTATTTTCCAGTAGTGTTTATCCTAAGCGGATTTATAATACTGCAGTGCATAATTCCACTTGAGGAAAAATATCACTATACCCTTCTCTCGACAGTTTATATGACAAGCAGAATCTACCTGGAATGTAAAAGCCGTGAAATCACAGAGAATCTCGGGAGTCCAATCGCCGCGGCACGACTTTCTTGAATCGTTTAATCCGCCATGGAAACTTAATCGAGATAGCTTCGTCCAATAGTATTCTATTAAAGTAATAGCATCTGTTACGGGCAATGTAACCAGGGTACAACTGCGAATTCCGCATAACGAATAATAAATCGCACTATTAGTTCTGGTTGGTATACCGGTTAGCCAATTAACGGAATGTGGTCAGATTCGAATCTTTGCCACTTCCTCCCAGTACTTTAGAGTAATGAAAATGCCGTCATTGTAGAAAATATTCATTTCTCAAAACAAATAGATTAAGAAACTGCGAGAATATTTCAATGTTTAGGAAATAACGACACTTCTTACGAATTGCTACCTCTTCAGAATACTAGCTTCAACCAGGGTGGCCACAAGATTCCTAAAGATTTCCCTGATTTCCCTGACATCCTTGACATGTGGCTACCTTATCAACTGACTTCAGTGACTTCAGGAGTCTTCAGACACCTTCAATAACTGCAGAATTCTCAGTTACTTAAAATGTCTTATTTAAGATACCTGAGTAAATAATATATGCAAAACATCGTTTTTCAGAATGTTTGTTTTGGGCGAAGGAAGCGGACTTCTTTCAGCTTTAGAATTTTAGATTAAGAGGGGATTCCCTTCAGCACCGGATTCAGTTTGTCACTGTGATAAAGACTTTGAAGATTATGGTCGTGTTGGAAGTTTTTTTAGTTGTAGGATTTAGCGCGTGTTGAAGAAGTCGTAGTTTCGAACGGATAGCATGACCTACCGCCGGCAAAAGAAGAAATATCATCACTCGAGACTAACCCCGCGGCCAATCTGAGAAGCACGCAACAACCCTTTCGGATCGAGTCCTTGGTAGAGGCGTAAATCACACGCGGACTTCGGCTTAGCACAAAATTTACTACCGCCTCGTACCGTTGCCCCTTAGAAACGCAAATGTTTACCAGCACACACAATGGATTCAGCGACTTATCCAGGTGGTTACTTAGTACGTGAAATCGCGGAAGCATTCCTGCATGCTCCCATGAGTGGTTGCAGCTAACGGATCACACTGCAGTATTTGACAAACGTAGACTTATGACAATAGAGACAAAAGGTATAGTTACAAAGTTTCACGGAAAGATTATTTTGTAGCATTACCTACTATTTTAATATTCACTATTAGTATTGATATTAAATATAAATAAAAATATAATAATTGAAATAATTAAATTCCCTATCATTTCCCAGTTTTACGATCAATTCGCCACCCTGAAGAAATAATAATTCAAATTATATAAATATTCTCTGATTAACATTCATTGAAAGCTTCATTTGAGAAGATTGCATAGAATGAATTCTTCTGTCAAATAATATTTATTTTCTGTAATATTTACTGATTCTTAATGTATATTCAATTTTGGAATTGCTGAGTGTGCAAAGTGAACCCTACAATAAAGCCTCGAGTCATTATTTCCACTCCACAAGAGTAAGACTCCGGGGACTTTTTCATCAACAGAAAGGATCAGCCGTCGGCGAAAGAGATTCGTCAAGATTCGCTGTGAAATATTTGCATTTAACTCGGGTCGTATTTCTCGCTTGTCGAAGAAACGCCACGAGAACGTGCTTTTGCGGCGGTCAGCTTCGACTGAACCCCCTTCTTTTTTTTTTATAGAGAAAAATTCCTGTTGTGGTTGCCCGGCAGAGGCTGACATTTTTATGCCCGCGTCCGCCCGACTGACAACAGTTCGACGTTTGGCCACGTCAAGTCGTCGTTTCACGCTAATTTACGATGATTCGGCCACCGATTGATTTTGTTTTCGCGCCAAGGGTGCACAAAAATGCTCGTTTGTCAGCTGACAACTGCCGTGTCAGCACCACGCGAAACACCTGATTTTCTCTTATTCATTGGCACCTTAAATATCTTTTAAGAAGTACAAACTTTAATCCCACACATTGAGAAAAATAGGTACACTGTCTGGGACTCGAAAAAAAGAGTTTTATTGGATGATCGTGTCGTCTAGTGATTATTTTAATCGAATCATGCGACACACCTAGATTCGACATGTCATGATGCTTACAACCGCCAGTTCCTTGCACCGGAAATGCTGAGTTCATTGCAGTTTCTTCCCATCTCAAGCCTCTATCAACCCAAACCGATCTTTGCTAAATTTTAGGTCCCCTGAGTATAATTAAAATTTCGGTCTTTTGCATACAATATGACGCGAGTACGATATGAATATAAATAGGGGTCCTGAATAAAAAAGAAGCTTCTCAAAATCTACAGTATGTAAATTTTCTTCATTTATTCCAAACTAATTTTCTTCTCTTCTTGAGTTAACGAAAAAAGGTTATTGTTCTAAAATGTAGTACTAGAGTGCACAAATTGATTGGCTATAAAATTAACATAAATTGACTGGAGAAACTAAATACACATCCCTCGCAAATATGTCATTACGATATATGACTTAAGCTTTCGCACAGGAATAAGTAGGAGCAATAATCGTTAGCAACAACAAAACCTTATACCCATAAATGATACGCCAAAAAAAGGAGTAACACCGACTTAGTCGTACTAGATCATTCGATAAATCACAGGCATCCTACGTTCTGACCGAGGGACTTTGGAAAAACTCAACGACCGACGCAACGTGAAATATTAGAATGTCTAATGGAAATCGTGGCGACTATTGTGGAAGGTTCGACGTGACTCACTCGATATACCTGTGCACATAAACCCGAGGATACATAATGTACGTAAGAGCCTAAAGTGCCAACCAGAAATAGAAATATGTCTGGCTTGCCATTCTCGAGTTTTTCTACTGAATCTTAGCTCGTGCTTTGACAGGTAATCATTATCTGGAAGATGGCAAATTATCTTTACATCTTTCGCAAAAAAATATAGAGAAACGGCAATTGCAATTAATTCAGCAACTGATTAAATCAAATTGTAAAATTCCAAAAGAAAAGTTGTCAACATTATTTTCAAATAAAATTAAACTTCAGATTTTTAAATGAAATGAGGAAGTTATGACCAAAAATTGAGAAGAGATGATTCTTTACTAATGGATGCAGCTATTAAAACCGAGCGGTTCCAACTAAGTTATAAGTTCCTGACCATTTGTCCATTAACTAATAACTTTTAAACATTATCCAATAATGGTTAAGGATATTACGTTTCACGCCTGTCTTCTTATTTTGCGCGGGGACTTGCTAGTTTAAGAAGACGAGATAAATCCAAACCTCCAGGTTCCATTAAGAAAGACCTACATGGCATGTACCTCTCATAGTTCCAGCGCACTTGTGCGTTCATTTCACCCACCCTTACACCCCACCTATACGTGGGTGTCAGTAATGGGAAGTGCACATAGAAACTACCCTGCCCATATTTGTCCATCGTTCATCTTTTGCACTTTGATCCTCCTCCTTCTTCTCTTCTTTTCTTTTCCGAACTCGTAGATCCTGAGATAATTATATTTAATAAGGTACTCGAGTATCTCCACATTAACTCTCTTTGCTCTTTTCTTCTGCATGGTAAAAATTAAGAAGGGAAAGCTTCTAAATCTGTTGAATGAACTACAAAAGCTATACAGGTAATATGACCAAACTTTCATAGCATGAATGCGTCAACTTCTATTTTTCCTGACAGCTATTACTCGCATTTCCCAGCAGATTTCCCTGACAATTTTTTTCTTCCCTGACATATAACCACCCTGCAAAAGATAATCACCAGTCACAAAATATTGGTGCTTTTACCAATAAGGTGAAAACGACCTATCGCTCAATACCGCTTGATTCCTTCAGTCTAGAACCCTTTTTTTTTACTTGGGCGTGGGCACGAATCAGATAATTTCACGAGCCAATTATGCTATCGGCTCGGCGGAGCGTGGTGTCCAGTCTGAAAACTTCATTGCCGCCTTGAGAAAGGGGAGGAAAAGAGAGGGTAAATAGAGATAGAAATAGAGAAGATTACATGAAGAGAGCAAGAGACCAAGAAGAAGGCCTTTCAGTACTTTCAGTGGGGGGTTAAAAATGTGAGTGGGGGAAGTCGCTCGCGCGGAAAACAAGTAAAGATAACTGTCAAGTAATAGAGCCGTGTACAGCCAGGGACATTATCTGATGAGAATTTGCATCCTCGTGTGATCTCCGACAGAGCCAAACAATTCCAGTAAAATATACGAAAAATTCTCACAGAAATGGGCATTTTTTCGTTACCCGTGATTCTATGAATCTCAATAGTGCATTAAATAGAGATTCGATTCTTAAGAGTTACGTTTTGGGAAGGCATTCATGCTATGTAACTTCTAGTTTACTCTTGGTTCACGCGGTACTTCTGCCAATGTCTATCTCGTAGCTAAGCTGCGCCTAAACTGTACAAGCCCTATAAATAAATGTAAATAAATGCTCTCGATCGAGTGGGACGCTTGCACGAATGATCTAGCATTGTGCTCGTTTTTCCACGCAGTCTGCGCACACGACAAATTATGTTTTCGAATTTGCATATTTGATACCCTGTTACAACGCACTGGGAGAAACTCGAGAGGACATTGAGTTACGTTACGAGGACATTGAGTTTATGGAAAACGAGTGGGGGTTTAAGCTTATAGGGGGCAGTTCCTTTACTGTTAAAGATGATACGACCTCAGATCGAGGAATCATTTTCCCTTAAAATTCAGCGAGCCCATCGCGAATTACGTATTTGTTTTTACGACATACAATATTTGAATACTCGAGTAAGCTTCGAGTGACAAGTCGTGTATGCGATTTTACATACATCTGTTGCGTGGGTTCGCCAGTAAGAAGCAAACGGCCAGGAAGAAGGAGGCATCAACCGGTATTGTATTCGCGCAAATTACGCAGTCGACTTTACACTTCGACGCGGGAGGTACACTTTGCGTAAACGGGTGCTGTAAAAAGGTTTCTTGGAGACGCTTCTTTCTTCATTTTATCGCTTTCTGGTCGAAGGAACAAGTATTCAAAAGAAATTGACCAGTAGCGTGAGTCTAGGGAATTGTCTTTTTTGATTCTTTAGAAATTGGTAATTATTACTGCTGCAGTTAGTGCTGAAGTTAGACAGTATCTTCAGAATAAAATGCAGGACTTGGAAGAAAACGAAGGTCGGATATGTTCTGTGAATTTTATGCAATTTACTTTCGTTTACGAAAAATAGATTAGGTATAAGTGACAGGACCAAAAAACACAAGTGTCATTTGTGACGGTAATTAATTTTTAAATATCTAGTAAATTATGTATACTGAATACAGCATTATAAATTCCGAACATAAACTTAGTAAACATCCTCAATTTGTGGAGGAATATGTATTTTCGCATAAAATACACATAATGATTTTATAGCTTATTTAAAAAGTAATTCTGTTTATATTTATAGCTGGCACTCTGGATAGAAAATAAGAGTAATTTCAATATGCAGTAAACGATCCGCGTCATCGATTTCAAATGTTGTGAAGTGTTTTGCAGATATTCGAGGGAAGGTGCGAACGATCCCGTGGCGTTAATATTATTAATGGGAATACTGCATGCTTGTTTCTCATTAATCGGCAAGCAATGGTCGCATGTTTCAACTTTTGTTTTTCCGTTCATAACGAATTAGTGATTTTGAATGGTCTTCACTGCAAAAAGTGTTTACTTTGCAATTTATTTCGAAAAATCTTCAGGATCCAAAGAACTGATTAAATGCTTCTAATAATAATAATAATATCTTATTCCTGATTCTCAATTGATTTTGAACTACCGAATTGGTTTTGTCTTGCGGAAGTAAATCAGCTCGATAAATCAACTTAGGAATCTCGAGACATAAAAAGTAACTACATTATTCATGGATATCATTTCCAAAGAAGCTGTTTCCTTGGATCTGTAAACACACATTAGACTGAAAATGAACATAGCTCATTTCGCGTGACTTGCAACAACTTCCGGATCGAATCGAGTTAGTTCGGCGAGTTAAGAAGAAAATAATAATAAAAAGAAAAGAACAAAAAGTAATAATAAGAAGAATATCCATTCCGTTACCTCTCCTACGTCATATGGACAGAAGTTATGGTATGTGGAAGCGAATGTGTGAGAGGCCTGAGAAGGAAACTTCTTTTCAAACATCTCCTTCTCTTTCTTCCTTTTTATTTTACTTTTCCACCTCCTTACTTTCTGTTCATCTCTCCACCCACCAGCGATTTACGACGGGAGTGAAAGACACGCGCGTGCGCTCGCGCCATGGTCGTTTATACTTTATTCCAAGCCGACCAGATATGACACTACTTTACATACTTAATGGAATTCCGTCTTCGAGATTCATCGGCAGAGCCTGGATCCAGGCTCGTTTACTTGTTTTGCGGCTTTTCAGACCGGACTTTTAGGTCCTGGACCTAAATTGCCAGGATCGGATTTGAATGATCGAAATTAAATGTAAAATTCCTGAGACCAAAGTCTGTTTCTTACAGAGAGGATAACATCAGAATCCAGAATTTGATTGGCGAAATATCATGTACGGAAACATAGATAACGCTAAAAGTTGTCTTATAGTTTTCGAACTAATATACAGTAATACTACTAATCAGCCTTATTATTCTTCATTGAACAACAAACTCACTCTTATTACGCTTAAAAAAATCTACAAAAAAAACATGATCTCAAATTTGAGAGGCCGACTCTTCGCCTTCTTTATAAGGACTGACCTTAATCCTCAATGGAAACCTTTTGCGGATCCAGAGGCTGTTGCAGAAATTACGCGCATGCCTCGATCGTATCTGCCGCCCGCCTGGAAATTTACGGATCGCCCCTTGCTCGAGCTTGAACGTCTTTATTTTGAATAGAAGTTCAGATCCTTATCCAAAAGCTGCTTGTTTTCGTCAGTAAAAATTTAAATTGATGCTGGCTTGCATCGCTACCGATTTCGCGAATAATGGGATTACTGCCAATCGTAAAATGAATCTCAGTAAGGTACTCTGATGCTGAAAAATGCTAACTGCACGCATGCAAAACAAAAATTGACTGTTATCGTTGAAAAGGTTGCCGCCAAGATTGGCTGCAAATTATACGCTTGTAATTTTCATTCTGACACATAAAATACAAAAAAAAGCAAAAAAAAAAGACTTTACGGTGCCGAAAATTGGTAAGCTAGTTTATGAATATTTTTCTTTTTATAAAATGAGAAGATTTTAGAGGGATTTTACTTTTCTTATATTTATTTCCACATCTTGTGAAATTGTAATGTTTATTTTTGGAGTTGATTAATGATGATTGGTTTAATCCGAAATGTATATAGAACAATCGTTGCATTTCTTGTTCCCTGATAATTTCGTCGTGTGAAAACGATTTCAGGCGCCAAGAGAGATCCCTATCAAAGATTTTTGAGACCGAGTCTGCAGTTAAATTTGGGCGGGATAAAACTTGACGGGTCCACAAACTTTCTCCAACATGGAATCACGTGGGAGGCGTTTAACTCAAACATCAATTTCTGATACTACAGACCCATTTCATGATTTAAAATTTTGTGTCTTAATATCTTTGTATGTGAAAGGACAAATTTCATGACGAATAAGTGCAATCTTTCTCAAAGCCCCTTTTTACAACCCCTTTTCCTATCTGAATAGCCGCATTCAAAAAGGGACCTAAGTCCATGGTGTATTTTTCATAAAAACTGAAAAATTAATGGAGGTAAGACTAAAGTGTCTTTGGTTTCTTAAAGAGTCTAATATTAATAAAGTTTGAACAAATATTGAAAAAAAAGAGTCTTTAGAGTTGCTACGTAGATTTTTGCGTTTTTCTCAAATTCATCAAAATAAGGGACTTAGGGTCTCTTTCTGCATACGGCTATTCACCTTGTCACGACAGGTTTTAGTTCGGGGACCAGAAGCATATGAAATTCGTGTATATGAGAAGAGAACAATGCCTCGCTGTGGGAAATAAATACCATGTCGCATCTAAGTTACACACTTGATGCCCGTTCACTGTTCGGGTAGGTAAGCTTTGAAGACGTCATTACGTGCGAACGACATCCCACTTAAGTGCCCCATTTATATCCTGCGGAGCTGAGTACTGAGGGCACGTAGGAATTTATAAGCTATAATATTGCTACCACGGTAGTAAACCGTTGGGGTATATATCAGCACGCGAAAATGATCGTCCTGCATCGAGGGACGTGCATATTGCTGGATTTTATTACCACGAGAACGATCCACCCCGCCGCATATCTGTATATAGAGCGCAGTCTAGTACGTACTGTTTTGCCCTTGGCAATGCCACGACGGGATGCTATTTAATTTCGAAAAGCACGAGGTTGTTTCAAACGTGTCCGAGAACAATCTTTTCTGCACGCCATTAAATTGGAAAATAAAAATAAAAATAAAAAAGTCCTGGAAAATAATCCACTCTCAGGTGTGGAACAGGTGGTAGAGCGCCATTAAAATCTTCTCGTTATAGACATAAATTATCCTAGGCAAAAAGTCATAAATTTTTAATTTATGACAAGGATCATTTGAAAAAATTTTGGATTCTAAATGTGAAGTAGATTCATAAAATGCCTGCAGATCAAAGTCGAAGAAATGACTTTAATAATGATACAATTTAAAAAGATTTTCATGGTCAGTAATTTCTCTGACGTATTTCTACTTTGGCTTTCATCGTTCGATCCTCATTAACTAAATTTATCACCACGAGTTTGATTACCATAGATACTGATAAACTGAATTGGATTTCATTTTTGTCACAGGACATCTAATTAGCAGACTTTTGTAAGTTCTACATTAGTAAAACATCGTTAACAGACCCATAAAATCCGTACTCAATAAATATCTAGAAAAGTATTAAATTCCTAATACATTCCCTCGCTAATAGCAAATTGGAATCGGTATTTAGCATACTATGTTTTTCGTTATCGTAATCTCAACTTCAAATTGCCGAATAGAGTTATAATATCTTGATTGCGGCTATAATCGCTAACACAAAAGTCTTGTCTGCCCGCTAAGTATTTCGATAAGGCAAATTATTGCCAAGTTATTGAAAAAGTCTCAACGACATTGACAGCACTTCGTGTCGAATATCAAGTCAAGATCGTTGGAAAAAATTTCCATAAGAAATGCGAATGGTAAAAGTTCACCTTTCTGGCTAGAAGGTTGGATAAGATTTTAACGATTTTAATAAAAGGGACAGTAACGATGAAGCAGGAAACGAGTTAAGATTACAGGGTTACTTGAGCAGAAGTTAGTGTCGAAATCCTTGATAAGGAACTCATAGAGATAAGACACCTTTGCGATAAGGCTAATTAACTCGAAATCAGGAAATCCCCAAAGCCCCTCAATTCGGGCAACATTAAAGCAAAGGTATTTCATGGATGCTGTACCATCGGTTGGTTTGCACGTAAGGCGGCTTTCTCAAGGTATGCGTGGGCGGGGCACGCGACCGAACGGGTTCCTTGTACCCCACCTTATAGCCCTTTCGCTAGATGCCATGAAAGCTGAATCCAACGGCCAATGGTCCAGCAAAGAACGGTCTTGAATATTCAGAATCTTTTTCCTTGAAGAGGTACATTCTGATATCAGCAAGTTCCCACGATTAATGAAAAGTTCAAAATTCTGCGAAAACAATAAGTTTAAAAGTATCGTCTTTGCGTCACTTAAACACACATATACGTAGATAAATTAGGGTAATTATTATGCTTAAGACAATTATAGCGACATGTAAGTGGAGATAAGTAGAGCAAGATAAAATGAAGAGATAGAGGTATAAACAGATAGGGTTGTTAGATAGGCTTCATTAGATAATGTTCATTAGGTAGTTGAAACACTACACCCCTAGAGAACAAACGAGTTTTAACACCTAGTAAATAAACCTGGACATCTGACTATGCATTGAAAGGAGATGCAAAGCAGTAACGAAGGAGCAAATGTCCCCCCCCCCCCCAACCATTAAGTCAGGCATCGAGTTGCCTTTTCTTTAACAAGCCTGAGGAAATGTGTGTATAAATTTAAATCCAAATCGGCTCACTACTATACTAGCTTCTACGTCTGATATTAAAATCATTGTAATTATTTGATTGGACCTGGAAAGCATTTCGACCCGAGAGATTAGAAATAAATATTCTAACGCGCAGCGGAATAATTAAAAAATGAGAGCATATGTCCAATTTTAAATATCAACACTCGCCAAAACATCAAATTCAGAGGTCGTATGCGATTAAGGTTGACACATTCTAAAAAATGTTTCCAGATTGAACACACACCTTATGGGTTTTAAGATTTTCCTGGAGATACGTCCGGCTTGATACATCCTGGAGATACATAATCCTTCTTGAAGTATTCTGAAAAATATTATGGCAAAGAGTGTTATTCGATTTCTCGAAATTCAGATAAACAAAAAAAAAAAAAAAAAAAAAATGGAACGATACTCACAGTTGTTACCTTTCATTCCTATAAGAACATAAAATCAATTAACAACAATTAAAAATACATCATAAAAAAGCAAACCTGCAGAGAAAATGAAATTCTTATGAAAAGAATTTCAAAAAAGAAAACAATGGTAAACAAATGAGAAAAATCAGCACAGTGACGTGGATAAAA